>OY740804.1:15317319-15603264 GCA_963514005.1 Raja brachyura | reverse complement strand
GGGCCTGTTTCTGTATTGTATTGTTTTTACTATTGTAATTGGAGCAGAATTTGCTGGTGGTAGCTTCTGTTCCTGCTCCCTCTGCTCTACCACTGGTTGTCATTTTTTAAATTAACATGATTTGTCAGTGATCAAGCTTTTTCATCATTTTTGCCCTTTAATTGTACTGTGGACGGCTTGATTGTAATCATATAACACCATATAACAATTACAGCACGGAAACAGGCCCTCTTGGCCCTTCCAGTCCGTGCCGACCATTTATTTTCCCCTAGTCCCATCTACCTGCACTCAGACCCTTCCATTCCCTTCCCGTCCATATACCTATCCACTTTACTTTTAAATGTTAAAATCGATCCTGCCTCCACCACTTTTGCTGGAAGCTCATTCCACACAGCCACCACTCTCGGAGTAAAGAAGTTCCCCCTCATGTTACCCCTAAACTTCTGTCCCTTAATTCTCATGTCATGCCCTCGTGTTTGAATCTTCCCTACCCTTAATGGGAAAAGCTTATCCACGTCAACTCTGTCTATCCCTTTCATCATTTTAAAGACCTCAATCAAGTCCCCCCTTAACCTTCTGTGCTCCAAAGAATAAAGACCGAACTTTTTCAACCTTTCTCTGTAACTTACTTGCTGGAAACCAGGCAACATTCTAGTAAATCTCCTCTGTACTCTCTCTATTTTGTTGACATCCTTCCTATAATTAGGCGACCAAAATTGTACACCATACTCCAGAATTGGTCTTACCAATGCCTTGTACAATTTTAACATTACTTCCCTACTCCTATATTCAATGCTCTGATTTATAAAGGCCAGCACACCAAAAGCTTTCTTTACCACTCTATCTAGATGTGATTCCACCTTCAGGGAACTATGCACAGTTATTCCTAGATCGCTCTGTTCCACAGCATTCCTCAATTCCCTACCATTTACCATGTACGTCCTATTTTGATTTGTCCTGCCAAGATGTAGCACCTCACACTTATCAGCATTAAACTCCATCTGCCATCTTTCAGCCCACTCTTCCAAATGGCCCAAATCTCTCTGTAGACTTTGAAAATCTACTTCATTATCCACAACACCACCTATCTTAGTATCATCTGCATACTTACTTATCCAATTTTCCACCCCATCATCCAGATCATTGATGTACATGACAAACAACAGTGGACCCAACTCAGACCCCTGAGGCACCTCACTGGTCACCGGCTTCCAACCTGACAAACAGCCATCCACCATTACTCTCTGACATCTCCCATTTAGCCACTGTTGAATCCATCTTCCTACTCCGCCATTAACACCCAAAGATTGAACCTTCTTATCCAACCTTCCATGGGGGACCAGGTCAAAGGCCTTACTGAAATCCATATAGACAACATCCACTGCTTTACCCTCATCAATTTCCCTAGTAACCTCTTCCAAAAATTCAAGAAGGTTTGTCAAACATGACCTTCCAGGCACAAATCCATGTTGACTGTTCCTGATCAGACCCTGTTTATCTAGATGCTTATATATATATTATCTCTAAGTATCCTTTCCATTAATTTGCCCACCACTGACGTCAAACTAACAGGTCTATGATTGCTAGGTTTATTCTTTGAACCCTTTTTAAACAATGGAACAACATGCGCAGTACGCCAATCCTCCGGCACTATTCCCGTTTCTAATGACATTTGAAATATTTCTGTCATAGCTCCTGCTATTTCTGCACTAACTTCCCTCAATGTCCTAGGGAATATGCTGTCAGGACCTGGAGACTTATCCACTTTTATATTTTTCAAAAGTGTCAGTTCTTCCTCCTCTTTGAATCACAAAGTTTCCATATCTACTCTACTTTTTTTCCTTACCTCACAGAGTTCAATATCCTTCTCCTTGGTGAATACCGAAGAAAATAAATTGTTCAATATCGCCCCCATCTCTTTTGGCCCTGCAGATAGCTGTCCATTCTGGCTCTCTAATGGTCCAATTTTATCCTTCGTTATCGTTTTGCTATTAATATAGCTGTAGAAACCCTTTGGATCATGTATAATCTTTTCTTTGACTGGATAGCACGCAACAAAAGCTTTTTCATTGCACCTCGGTAAACATGACAATAAACTAAAGTAAACTAAAAAAACATCTATCAGAATACAGATGAGGATAATACTTTCCTGATCTACTTCCCATACCAGATCTCATTCTGCTTCTTACCCAATGTGTTACAAATTATCTCCATGTATGGAATTTATCCTTTATGAATATAACTTCTAATGCATTTAGTTTCTAATGAATTGAGAAGACAACGCCCTAGGCATGGGGAATAATGAAATCTGATCAGTGACTATTATGACTTGCCCAAAATGTAAACATAAAATGGCACTATAGCCACAAGGTAGAATTTGTGAAGCAGGGCAAACATTCAGCAAGTTATTTACCTTGCCTTTGCCTGGACGTCGGCTGTACCTGTCATTATACCATTAGCTTTTAACCTTTATTTTATGCTAAACATGTTATATCTTTTCCATGATATTCTTTGCAAATGACTTTTTATATAAAAACACAATGTGCTGGAAATACTAAGTCTGAAAGGATCACAACACAAAAAGTCACTATGTTCACCTGAGATGCTGCCTGACTCATTGAGTTACTCCAGCACTTTATGCCTTCAAGTGCTGGAAATGCTCAGCATGTCAGGTTGCATCTGTGAAAAGAGAAACACGGTTAATTATTCAGCTCAAATACCCTTTCATATTTCCATTATGCGACTCTTAATACCTATATTATTTTCTCTCACTATTCCTTATATTTCTCAAAGACTGGAATCTCTGCTGTTCTCCATTTTCTTTCAAGGAATCAGTATAATAAATGACATAGAAAACATAGAAACATAGAAAATAGGTGCAGGAGTAGGCCATTCGGCCCTTCGAGCCTGCACCGCCATTCAATGTGATCATGGCTGATCATCCAACTCAGTATCCCGTACCTGCCTTCTCTCCATACCCCCTGATCCCTTTAGCCACAAGTGCCACATCTAACGCCCTCTTAAATATAGCCAATGAACTGGCCTCAACTACCTTCTGTGGCAGAGAATTCCAGAGACTCACCACTCTCTGTGTAAAGAATGTTTTCCTCATTTCGGTCCTAAAGGAATTCCCCCTTATCCTTAGACTGTGACCCCTTGTTCTGGACTCCCCCAACATCGGGAACAATCTTCCAGCATCTAGCTTGACCAACCCCTTAAGAATTTTGTAGGTTTCTATAAGATCCCCCCTCAATCTTCTAAATTCCATCGAGTACAAACCGAGTCTATCCAATCTTTCCTCATATGAAAGTCCTGACATCCCAGGAATCAGTCTGGTGAATCTTCTCTGTACCCCCTCTATGGCAAGGATGTCTTTCCTCAGATTTGGAGACCAAAACTGTACGCAGTACTCCAGGTGTGGCCTCACCAAAACCCTGTACAACTGCAGTAGAACCTCCCTGCTCCTATACTCAAATCCTTTCGCTATGAATGCTAACATACCATTTGCTTTCTTCACTGCCTGCTGCACCTGCATGCCTACTTTCAATGACTGGTGTACCATGACACCCAGGTCTCGTTGCATCTCCCCCTTACCTAATCTGCCACCATTCAGATAATAGTCTACTTTGCTTGTATAATGGGGATCCAAGTTAATTCCCGTTTGCTATTCTTGGACTGTAGGCCTCTCTGAGATTCAGTTGGGGAAAGTTCTAATGGTTCATTCTGTTATGGTTCATTCAGGTACTTTTTAAGTGCAGTTAGAATTTCTGCCTCCAGCACATCTTTCTTGGCAGTGAGTTCTATCCCTCATTGAGTAAAATATTTTTTCTCAATTCCCTTCTGATCTTTTTAACCATTTAACCTAAATTATGCTCCATAATTTCTGGTCTTTCTGCACAGAAAAATAATTATTTATTTTCCCACCCTAGACGTCTCCATTTTAATACACTTTACTTAAAACTCCCCTCTCTCTCCTTTGTTCTTAATGCAGACTCAGTCTAGATGGTTTCTCCTCATTATATAATTCTCCAGCCCTACAAACAGTTTCATAACTCTCCTTTACACTGTCCATTGTGGTACTGTGGTAACTGGCATTTTACACCGGCCTGCATTCATGGCGTAAATAATATGCTGTGCTGTACTTGGATGATCTCCAACTCCACTTGGACGATTCTATACAACCATTCTTCAATTTTCAAGCAGATTTTCATACATCAAAAAGGCTGATCAAAATTCAGCAGGAGCATATGGTTTGTGATGAATTTGGCACTATATATGAGAAGGAGATGGTATTTCTAAGTGTAGAATGTCACAGTGATATTATTAGCCAAATAGTCAATGAGGTTTTGCTCAAAAGTTGCACAGTAAATCAGGGGATTAATGTTGTCTATGATAGTAGAACTGCTGTCTCGCAACACCTTTGACCCATGTTTAATTGTGATCTCTGCTGCTGTCTGTGTGGAGTTTGCACACTGTGTAACAATATGTGCCTCTCCCAGGTGCTCCAATTTCCACCCACTTCCAAACGTGTGATTTGGTAGGTAAATTGGCTCTGGTATGTAGGTATGCAGTAGAACCTGAGTGACGTTGATGGTAATGTGGGGAAAATAAAAAATGGAATGGGTGTAAATGGATGTTTGATGAGCAACATAGATTTGGTAGGCAAAGGGCCTGTTTCTATACTGTAATATATCCATAAACTTTATCTCACTATCCTACCTTGTTTGTCCCTCGCTGATGCCATATCTAATATCTCTGATCTCCATATCTAATTTTCAAACATTGTCATTGTCATTCAAGCACCACTCCAAATCATTTATGCGTATCATCAAAACCACTAGACCACGTATTAAGCTTTGTCTACAGTTCTCCAGTCAGTAAGATTATCTTTGACCATTGCCCTTTGTTTTCTACCACTATGTTCTTTGCTTTCTATTTTATACCATCTAGCACTTACCTCATTGACCAGATTACTCAGTTGCATAATTGCACAATAATTATTTACTTGCTTCAATATGGTTATATACAAGCTTTTACTCTACCAATTGCTTTTATAGTTATGTCCCAGTAATAGTGCTGAACAGTTTATCGTATCAATTCCAGTTTCACCCTCCAAAAATAGCCTGATCTAAATTTAACTTCGCTTGTGATTTAACCATTTCCTACCCATCCAGAATATTAAGTTCCTCACAAATCACCCTAAGCCATGATGATTTTGATACTTTCAAGTATAAAACCAAAATAAATTTAATGCATTGGATATAGTTTATGTTAAAGTGCACTTGTTTTCTTTTTTTTAGGCTCAAGACAGATGTTTCAGAGTAACCCAATGAACCCAGCATACCCACCCAACATTCCTCCTGGATCATATGCTCCATATCCATCAGCTCCTGCTTACAGTGCTGCATGTAAGGCCAAATAAGTAGTACACGCAGTGAGACATATCTTGCCAGGACCGTGAGTGAGAATGAACGCAAATGGGTTAGCAAGTTACTGACCGAGTACCCAGAGTCCAAACGTTAATCTAAGCACCTGTGTTTGAATCCCACCAGAGTCAAGATAATTTAAAATCAAGTCGTCCAATAGATCTGCAATTTTCAAAACAATTTTCATGTTCGGCTCAAACATCGAGGGCCAAAATACCTGTTCTTGTACGGTACTGTTCTATGTTTTTTCGTTCACTAACGTCCTTCAGGGAATGAAAACTGGGGTCTTTAGCTAATCTGGCCAATAGAAGAAAATACATTTAAGGATAGGGAATAACTACTGACATTTCCTGTGGCTTCCACATTTCATGAATGAACGTACAAAGGCTGAAAATGTAAGGAAATGTAAAGAATCCTACTTTTCGTTGCAGTGGGAAAGAAATATTTAAAGTACGTGCGAAAACATTGATTGTTTAGCAGCAGAAATAATTTATTAATATGCTGTGATTCTATGTTCAGCTGCAGATAGCTTTGAAGCCCACAGTTGGGGAATCAATATAAACAGAACTAGAAGTCAGTGTGAGACAAACAAGAAGTACTATAGCAAATCAGCAGATCAAACTGCATTTATGGAAGGAATAGCTAGGCATGTTTTGGTTTGGGACCCTTCTTCAGACTGATTGTAGTAGGGAGGAGATAGTTGAAATAGATGGGTGGGGGCAGGACAAGCCCGGCAAGTGATAGGTGAACACATTGGAGGGAGGTTCAGCAAATGATAGATGAATACACCTATCCACCAATCACTTACCAGGCTTTGTCCCACCCCATCCCCACCTCTCTTTACCAGCTTTCTACTCCCCACTACAAACAATCTGAAGAATGGTCCTGACCCAAACATCACTTATCCATTCCCTCAACAGATGCTGCCTGACTTGTTGAATTATTGCAGCACTTGTTTTGCTTGAGAAGCCAGTGTTGACATTTCTACGTATTGATTCAAAATCGATGTATAAGAGGGGGGGAGTTGATGGAGAGGAGATGGAAGCTAGATTGGAGGCAAGTCCTAAATCGCTATATGTATGCATTGCATTATATTATGTACAGAGTTGGGTATCTACATTAAAGTACCTTTTTTTTTACAGCTGCTCCGCCACACATCTCACAGCCATATTAAAGAAGGGCTGCTGCACATTTTCTTGCAAAATTTTCATTCATTCAACATGCAATTAGCTGGTGACCGACTTCTTTGCTGACATAAGCAAGTTTGCTTTGTTTGATCGCAGTAGATTTCTGGATTGATTGCTGTAAGTTCCTGAACTGACTGCCTGTCCAATGCGTTCACTTACCATTGTAGATTCATCATTGACTGCGAGCCCTTGATTGATTGCTGTAGATTACTTGTGTATGGAAGTTGCACTTTAATATTCAGATAATGCCCTTCATTATACCCATAGCATTAAGATTAAATTATACGTATACATTTACATAAATTATTTATTGATGCTTTTTCACTTGTGTCATTTATTTTGAAGTATTATGTGTAGAAAATGCTGGCAATAGACTGCTGAGCTGTACACATTAATAGACTGTTTAAAAAAACCTGAGGGACTTGGAACTATTATTTTTTTGGATTACAGTCCTTTGCAATGAATGGTCATTAACTAGTGTCTCACTCTATCAATAGAGACTGAGTGTCTAATATTTCCTGTATTTTCTATTTGCAATTCAAATGTGCAGTATCTTTGTTCTAACATTGGAGGCATTATGTTACTGCCTTCACTGCAGAATTTAGGCACACACCCACATCGTCTTGACAACACCTGTCTCCCTGTTTCTTCTGCATCCATTTTCCATCATGTTCACAGAATATGCCTGTAAACTGTAATAATTTCATTGTTCTGGGCCTTTCATGGCACATGTGACAAATAAACACTCTTGACTCTTGAATTTCTTGAACTGTACAAATTGTGGGCGTTAGTAACCATTAGAATGGATGGGGGTGGGTGGGAAAGGTTATGTATGCACATGTGCAGATACTTGTATAGGAGCTATGCCTTTCGATATGTGTGTTTGGTGAGAGTGAGTACAGGTGTCTGTATCTTTTCATTTTGCATAGGAGAGTTGGCCAATGTGTGGCTTTAGGTGAGCCACCTGCATGTGCAGGTACACGTGTGCCCTCTTACATGCCTATGTGTCTTTTTTCTAGGGGAAATGTGTACATACGTGTATTTGCAAGTGAGAGAAGTGACCAGGTGAACTTGGCAAAGAGAAAAATAGACACGTGTTCACACAGAATCACGGTACGAAATGGAAAGCACTAGTTGATACTGACGTCCATGGAGTGCTGTTGAGAGCTGGGTATTGCAACGCAGCATCAGAGTATAACATCTCCAGTATGCAACAAATGCTGCAGAATATCATAGTGCCTAGCACTTTCAGAGAGCAATAGAGACTCACTAAGATCTGCACAGTAGAATAGTAAACAGCAGAGTGTACGAGAACAAATGAGAATCTCCAAAGTTTACAGTGTAACAGGGAGCTGCAGAATCTCGTTCAGAGCTAGATTGTTACAAGGGAACCAAGGCGTTTAAAGGTCACAAGAGTGCAACAGGGTGTCACAGCGTACAACATAATTTTACAGAGAGGTGTAGAGTGTCACATAGCTGCAGAGCCAAAGTGCGCAGCACAAAGCTGTAGTTTGTCACCGAGTACTGCAGTCTATCTCAGTGCTGTCACAGCAAGGCACAGATTGTTAGAAATCAATCTCAGAGAACAGAAGAGTTTAACCTGGAGCTCCAAAGAAAACGGAATTTAAAAATGAGCAATAAATTGTCAGAGGCAGACTGTACGGAGACCTGCAAAGCCCAACTCAGGGATTCGGAGAACAACAGAGTGGGTTGTAGACTGTAACAAAGAAATACAGAATGTCACATCCCTAACATAATTGGGTAAATGTTAGAAAGAAGTACGATAGTGCAATTGGGTAAATGTTAGAGAAAGCTAATGGCATGTTGGCCTTCATAGTGAGAGGATTTGAGTATAGGAGCAAGGAGGTCCTACTGCAATTGTACAGAGCTCTGGTGAGACTGAACCTGGTGTATTGTGTGCAGTTTTGGGGGAAAAAGCAGGAACAGGGTACTGATTCTGGATGATCAGCCATGGTCGTATTGAACGGCGGTGCTCGTTCGAAGGGCCAAATGGCCCACTACACCTATATTCTATTTTTCTAGTACAGCTCCTACAACCTACAATGTCCATGTCTAACAGTGATGCCAAGTTAAATTAAACTGTGCATGTGATCCATATCTTTCTATTTCCTGCACATCCATGTGACTATCTAAAAGCCTCTAATACACCATTATCATTTCTGCCTCCACCACCACCCCTGGCAGCACGTTCCAGACACACACCACTCTCCATGAAAAAAAACTTGCACTGCACATATTTAAACTTTATACCTCTCATTTTAAAGCTATGCCCTCAAGTCTTTGATATATTTCACTCTGGGGGAAAAAGGTTGTAACTGCCTACCCTATATCTGCCTTTCATACTTCTATTAGGTCTCCCTCTCAGCCTCCAACTCTCCAGAGAAAACAATCCAAGTTTGTCCAACCTCTCCTTACAGCAACTACTCTCTAATCCAGGCAGCATTCTGAAGAAGGGTCTCGACCCGAAACGTCGCCTATCTCCTTCGCTCCTTAGATGCTGCTGCACCCGTTGAGTTTCTCCAGCTTTTTGTGTAACCCCAGCATTATGTTAAAACTCTTCTGCACCCTCTTCAAACCCTCCATATCCTGTAATGTGGCGACCTGAATTGCATACTTTTCTGCACCCTCTCCAAAGCCGTCACGTCCTTGCTGTAGCGTGGGGATCTGAGCTGCAGACAATACTCAAAATGCAGCCCTACCAAAGTCCTTTCAAGCTGCAATGTGACTTCCTCACTCATATTCAATGTGCAGACCGATGAAGGCAAGCATACCATATGCATTTTTCATGACTATCTACTTGTGGTTGTCACTTTCAAAGAGATGTGGATGAGGACACCCAAGATCCCTCTTTACATCAATGCTGTTCAGGGTCTTGCCATTAACCAAATACCTTTCCCTTGGGTTTGATGTTCCAAAGTGCAACACCTCGCCGCTCACATTAAACCATTTCTCTGCCCATTTCTGTAACTCATCTATCCCACTGCATACAGCACAAGTGCTGGAATAACTCTCTTCAAACACTGGGCAGCATCTGTGGATGACACGGATAATTGACATTTTAGGTCGGGACCCTTCTACGGGCTGATTGTGTTAGGGGGAAGAAAGTTGGAAACGAGATGGGAGTGAAACAAAGCCAAGTAAGCAATAAATGGATATAGGGAATTGGGGCTATGATTGGCTGATGGGTGGAGTAGATAATGAGTGAAGAGTGTCAGATAAGTAGAGAAGAGTGACGAGGAGTGAATTGTAAAACCAGAGGGACGGATAGAGGTGGATGGGGTGGGGGAAGCATGGTGTGAAAAATAGTGTGCGAGAGAAGGTGGGGGGAAGGAGTGGAGACGCGTTTAAGAAGGCAGACAACTTTTAATTAAGTTTAACATTAACGGTCGGTTTACTTGCCTTTTTTTCCTCAACGAGTTTTACCTTTGACTACCTTCGATTACCTACAAATAGCATTACGACCTACCTCGACTAAACCTACGAGTAAAAAAGTATCGATTTTTTTTATTCCATGGCGACCTTTTTTTAATCGCAGGCATTTTTCAGCTTGTTGAAAAAAACGGCGCGACCCAGCTGAGGCCTTGAATACGCAGGGACTACTCTTGAGCATGAAGGAGAGTTACAAAGACCTCCTAGGACCTCATGTTGACTATGTTGCGGGTATGAGTCGAAGGCAAACGCTTCTAAACTTGCCAATTAGGTCGCCGCAGTGGGACAGGCCCTTAAGCTATCTAAGCGTGTATGGTGTAAGCTATCTAAGCAGAATATGAGGTGCTCTTACTCCAGTTTGCATGTGGCCTTACTCTGGCAATGGAGGATGTCCAGAACAGAAAAGTTGATTTGGGAAGGAGAAGTAAAATGGTAAGCAACCGGGAGATCCAGTCTTGGTGGACCAAGCACAAGTGCCCTGCAAAATGCTGCATAGTCTATGCTTAGTGTCGCCAATATAAAGGAGGCCACATTAGGGGTATCAAATGCAGTAGACCAGGTTAGAGGAGATGCATGTGAAACTCTCACCTGGAAGGGCTGCTAGGGTCCCTGGATTGAGGTGTGGGAGGAGACGCAAGAATAGGGAACTCTATACTTGTTCTGTCGGGTGAAGCAGAGCGAGGGCAGAACTGTGGGACACAGAGGAGACAAGGGTGAGAGATCCATCCACAGCAGCAAGGGGAAAACACAAGGACATTGAGAAATTGGGAGTATGGGAATGGGTCCTCCTAAGAGGCAGGATGGGAGGAGGTGTGGAGTCAAGATAACGGTTGGAGTTAATAGGTTTATCATAGGTGTCAGTCGATATGTGGGCCCCTGAGATGGAGTCAGAGAAATTGAGAAAGAAGAGAGAAGTGTCAGAGAAAGTCCAAGTGAATTTGAGGGCAAAGTGGAAGTTAGTGGTAAAGTTGATGAAATCAACAAGTTCTGCACAGGTGGCAGCCCTGACACAGTCAATGTTGTAGCAGAGAAATTGAGGATGGTGCCTGTTGTGGGATTAGTGTCTGTTTGGAATAAGGACTGTTCAATGAAACCAACAAAATGGCCAGGACTCATGCTAATACCTATGGTTACTTTAATCTTTAATCTGACTTGCCCCTTTTGGCTCTTCTACTTGCATGCTTGTGATCTTTCTTGCTTGTTTTATATTGAATTGCATTGAATATCTTAAAAGTCCCGTCTTAACAGGGCATGTACTTACATACATTTCCTTTTGACCACATTTACAACAGAGGACTAGAGATTGTAAAAAGAACCTGCAGAGTACCACAATATGACGAGAAGCTTTTAACCATGTGCAGTGACTGTCATTACGACCAGAGTGTCAGAAAATAGTGCAAGCTATAACAGAAACTCAGATTATAATCGTGTCACAGGAATTGCAGAGTGGATAAAGAGTAGTAGATTATGATTGAGAGCCATAGAGTATCACAAGGAGCTCTAATTTCCTCTGCATCTCAAGACTTGTTACTATGTTTATTAACTATTGGTAAAGGGAGAGAAAAAAAGGAATTGAAGTGGTGGGGTATTTAATGGACATGTGAGAAAGCAGTGGTTACAAGCCTTTGATAAGGTCCCGCACGGGAGACTCGTGACTACAATTAGAGCACATGGTATTGGGGGTACGGTGTTGACATGGGTAGAAAATTGGTTGGCAGACAGGAAGCAAAGAGTAGGAGTGAACAGGTCCTTTTCAAATTGGCAGGTAGTGGCGAGTGGAGTGCCGCAAGGCTCGGTGCTGGGGCCACAGCTTTACCAGAAATATTAATGATTTGGAAGAGGGAATTGGGTGCCACACTAGCAAGTTTGTGGATGATACAAAGCAGGGTGGCAGTGTGAACTGTGAAGAGGATGTTATGAGGTTGCAGGGTGACCTGGACAGGTTCAGTGAGTGGGCAGATGCAGTATAATAGTAAGAGTAAACGAGAACTTACCAGTTCAAAGTTTGATCCTTATTTTATGAGGAGGTACGATGAGGGATAACGTGAAGAATCCCCGCCAGGCGCATGCGCGTCATACTTCAAAGCAGTGCCGTGAAAACACAGAAACCGATAGCCGAAGTAAGATAGTAAGGCTTACAGAAGACTATAACTACCAGATGATCCTTTCGATTATGAGGGCCGGGAACGGAGGGCACGGAATCCCTCATCGTAACTCCTCTTAAAATAAGGATCAAACTTTGAACTGGTAAGTTCTCTTTTAATCTTACTATTTTACTTCGGAGTCACGTGAGTGACTACGTGAAGATTTCAAAGCTCTGTGATTTCGTGCTGTAGATGCACTCCATATGACACACTGCTTCAGTTGACACAATAGTAAATAAATAATATATTGAACATTGTTTCAATTATTCAACTATTTTAATAATAATAATAATAATGATAACAAAAGAAAGTAATAACCCCTCTATCCCAGGGGGAAATTACAAAGAAATGATATAAAACAAAGCAACCATAAATTAAACTGAACCCAACACAACATGCCCAAACTAGGGCACTGTAACAACAGGTTTATCATAAAACTTAGAAAAAGTTGCTTCTTTAGACCATCCTGCGGCCTCGAGGATTTGGTCGAGCGGCACGTCCTGCACCTTCACCGCGGATGTTGATGCCGCCCTGGTACAGTGAGATTTAAACACATGAGTATCCACTCCAGCGTAATCCAGAACCTGTTTTAACCATCTAGAAATTGTTTGTGCTGACACTTTTTTATATGTTTTTTTGTGGGTAATGAGCATTGCTTTCTCAGAACCTCTGAGACTCTTAGTTACTTCAATATATTGACTCAGATGCTTAACCACACATAACTCTTGGTCCACAGGGTATGCTTTAAAGATTACCTTGGTTCCAGCCATTCCTGGCCTGCTTTGCTTGATTAGATCATAGACATAAAAACTAATTTCATCTACAGACAAATGCATACAATCTAATCGTAACATTTGCAATGTTTGTACTCATTGTGCTGATACTAACGCCATAAGCATAACCACTTTGAGTGTTAACTTCTGAAAAGATAGTGATGTAATTGGAGCCCATTGCCGAAGCAGTGTAAGAACTATACTGACATCCCAGATTTCTGTATATCTAGGCTGAGAGGATTTTTATTAAAAATACCTCGCATAAATCGGGATACTAACGGATGAGACCCAATAGATTGCCGTTCTGAAAAATGTCATAAGTAAGAGGATAGAGCACTATTAATGGCACTATAACTGAGGTGCTGATCAAAATGCAACATAGCAAGGAATTCCAATACATCCGGTATGCTCGCAGTATGATAAGATATATCTTACTGTACACAAAACATTTCCCATTTCTTTATATGAGACATATATTGTTTCTTGGTGCTATCTCTCCAAGCTGCAGTTATGACATCCATGGTCCTTTCCGACAGTCCGAGCCCTTGTAATGGTCTGGTCAGAACCTGCAGATTAACAAATTAATACGGTCATGTAATGGATGACTTTCTCCTGTTACTGGATGTACCAACAAATTACTGCAGTTGGGGATCATCATGAATGGCTGAGTCATCATTCTGAGCACCAATGGGAACCATGGCTGTGTAGGCCAGTCTGAAACCACCAAAACGCCTGTGGTGGAGTCTTGCCCTATTTTGGTGAGACATTGCCTAATCAGGCAGAATGGGGGAAAAGCATAGAAGAATGTACGTCCCCAATGTAGCGAGAATGCATTCACCGCTACTGCTCCTGGATCTGGCTCCCATGAAACATATTTAGGCAACTGGTGATTTAATCCGGATGCGAACAGATCAATATCTGGTAACCCATAGCGGCTGACAATCTTTTTAAAAACATCTGGATTTAACATTCATTCTGTATTGTTATTGAACTTTCATGACCTGTTGTCTGCCACCACATTGGCTCTCCCTTGTAGGTAGATAGCTGAGAGCCAGATATTTCTGGAGATACACCAGTGCCACATGAGGTTGGCCAGATTATCACATGATACTGACCTTACTCCTCCCATGTGATTGATATATACCACAGCTGTGGTGTTGTCCACCTGGAGTTGAACATGTGAATCATTCATTGTGGAACAATAATCTTTCAATCCATAAAATGTCCCCCAATAACTCCAAATAATTTATACCATTCGTTTGGAGAATTAAATCCTCTTGGACACTCCATCTACCACCACAGCTAGATTCGCTCTCCGTAGCTCCCCATCCGAGAGCGCTCACATCAGTCTGTAAAACCACTGAAGGTTGCTGAACCAAAATATGTTTAGTTGTTTGTGCAACATTGATAATCCACTATTGCAATTCAGCTAAGGCTGTAGTTGGTAACTGCATGGACCTATCAAAATGACCTGCATGCTTTTTTAGTGCTTGTTCTCTGGCTCGTTGCAGACTTTGATAGTGCAGAGGTCCAAACTCTACAGCAGGATACCAATTTACCAATAACCCTGGCAACCTCTCGGATGGAGGGATAAGATTTCTCAGCGAGGCAAGTACAGGCATTTGTAATATCCACAACCTTAGCTGTTGGCAAAGTTACTGACATATCAACTGAATTAATGACAAACCCCAAATAATCAATTGTTTGGGATGGCTGTAACTTAGATTTTGTTGGATGGACAAGAAACCCTAGCCTTTCAAATAGGCTTGTGGTTGCTGAAACCGATTCTCCAGCTGTCTCCTGAGTGGCATTTTTACAATTAAAATATTATCTAGATAAGCCATTACAATGTGATTTTGAGCACTCACTAACGCCAGTGCTGGTTTCAATAATTTTGTAAACAGCCTGGGAGCTGAAGTTAACCCATTAGGTAATGCTTTAAATTGCCACAGCTGACCCATCCAATTAAATTTAAAGTACCTGCGATTATGATAATGAGTTGGTATTGAATAATAAGCATCTTTTAGATCTATAATAGCCATATAACAGTCTTGTGACAACAACTGCTTTGCAGTGTTGAAGATGTCCATTTTAAAATGCCTATACTGAACATAAGAATTTAAATTTGTGAGGTCCAGAATGACTCTACAACCCCCATCTTTCTTCGGTCTGGGGAATACATTGGACACAAATTGTTGAGGATGATTCACCGTTCTTTCAATTATCCCTTTCTGGAATAAAATTTTAATTTCTTCTTCTACCTTACAAGTTTCTGGTGCAGCAAACACCAAGACTCTATTAGGCCTATTCTGTACAGGTGGATCAACTCCTGCCATAAATTCTATTGTAGAGCCTGACACTGTATCTAGTATAAATCGATGAGATGTTATGCAGCACCATTCATCATAAAACAATTGTAATCTACCCCCAACCGGAGGTTGTTCCCCAGAAGTTTTATCTGTGATGGATTGAAGTTTCTGTACCTCAGTAAACGACCTAGAAGGTCTCCTACCAATATAAGGGTTGAAGTTGGGCCGCACTGGGTAATAGTATTTTCTACCCATCGCCCTGCTGCTACTGGTCCCTGCCCCGGTATCAAACCCTCTTCGTATCCAACCTGCTTGTTTTCTTGGAGCAAGGATAAAAAGTTTTATAAGGCCGTTTATAAGGATCGTTTTCGACTCTTCATCGATATCCTTAATTTGTTTTGGCAGATTTTCACCAAATAAATAATCTGGTGCCTGGATATTGCTTGCCCTACACAGTCCTGCAAATTTTGGGTACAATGTTGGCCGAATGGCAATTTTCCACATACAATTAAGTTCGAAATAAGTATTGCAGAACAACGAAAGCATGTCTTTTTTGTGTTTTGGACATTGTTGACCCTTGTATGTGTTTCCCAAATGCAGTGATGCCTGCTGATATCAGCTTGAGGACACACTGGAAATGCATTTCCTACCCTCGCATCGTTGCACTCATGGGTGCCCAAATTGCAGAGTTTACTGTTGGCACCCTGAGCGAGGCGCAATTGACGGGTGTTTTATATAGTTCAGCTGTTTCAGTCATAACAGTGTCTTGGAGCTGGTGAGAAACCAAATAATTAATGTTGGCAGCCAGGTTCTCGTCCATGGCCTCACCAGTCCCTTCCAGTATAGCAAAACTCCTTGCTACATCGGGAACACCCGGAGCGTGGGTCTTGTGCTCTGGTGTATTCACATAAGTAGGGACACCAGCTTCAGGGTCAGTCTCCTGCTGCCCTGGTACTCCCGAGTCTTGCTCTAGGGAGACCTCATCCAGACCCAAACAAGGCACTGGAGAGTGAGATTCCCATTCTTGATAGGCACCATACTCAGTGTATGGAACTCCTTCAGAGACAGCCTGGGAAATCTCTGGGTCTTTGGACCCTTGACTGATTAAAGTTTGGAGCATTTTCTCCATTTGTTCCATTGTCCCCCACATTCTTTTCCGGCTGGAGGAGAGTCCTCTTCATCAGACCCGTCAGACAAAACAGGCCTCACAGACTTTATTTTACATTTCTTCCCTATAGTTGTGGCCTCAGTGCCCTGTGACACTGGAGGAGCTGAAGGCTCGTTAATTACGGGAATAACGGCCTCCGGTATCGGAACCGGCACCGCACTTATCTTTACTCCCGATCGCTGCGATGGGACCGCATCACTGCGCGACACGCTTGCTTCTAACTGATTTTCTTGCACCGCTCTCCATACCACAAGCTCCTCCTGACTCGCAAGCCAGCCTTACGGAGCTTAAATACTCGCTGTAAAGTTTTTTTTAAACCACTTACCTGCGAGGTTTCTCCTCACTGCTGGTGGAGCTGCGTTCTCCAGCCCGTTCCAAGCGACATGCGTCGAAGTAATGATGCGCATGTACCTGGCGGGGCTTCTTCACGTTGTCACTTACGTGACTCCAAAGTAAAATATAGATAAATGTGAGGTTATCCACTTTGGCGCCAAAAACAAGGAGCAGATTATTATCTCAATGGGGGTTAGGTTAGATAAGCGGGAGGCTCAGCGGGACCTGGGTGTCCTTGTACACCAGTCACAGAAAGTTGGCGTGCAGGTACAGCAGGCAATGAAGAAAGCTCATGGAATGTTGGCCTTCATAACAAGAGGATTTCAGTCTAGGAGTAAAGATGTTCTTCTGCTGTTGTATAGGGCTCTGGTAAGACCACATCTGGAGTATTGTGTACAGTTTTGGTCTTCAAATTTGAGGAAGGACATCCTTGTGATTGAGGCAGTGAAGCGTAGGTTCACGAGATTGATCCCTGGGATGGCGGGACTGTCATATGAGGAAAGATTGAAAAGACTAGGCTTGTATTCACTGGAGTTTAGAAGGATGAGGAGGGATTTTATAGAAACATATGAAATTATAAAAGGACTGGACAAACTAGTTGCAGGAAAAATGTTCCCAATGTTGGGCGAGTCCAGAACCAGGGGCCACAGTCTTAGAATAAAGGGGAGGCCATTTAAGAGAAAGTTGTGAATTTGTGGAATTCCCTGCTGCAGAGGGCAGTTGTGGCCAAATCACTGGATGGATTTAAGAGAGAGTTAGATAGAGCTCTAGGTGCTAGTGGAATCAAGGGATATGGGGAGAAGGCAGGCACGGGTTATTGATTGCGGACGATCAGCCATGATCACAATGAATGCCGGTGCTGGCTCGAAGGGCCGAATGGCCTCCCCTACACCTAATTTCTATGCCTATGTTTCTATAATACAAACAATCTTCCTGATATACTAGTGGCCAGAGGATCTGGGGTGACAAGGGAACTGAAGGAAATCCACATTAGGCAGGAAATGGTGTTGGGTAGACTGATGGGACTGAAGGCTGATAAATCTCCAGGGCCTGATGGTCTGCATCCCAGGGTACTTAAGGAAGTGGCTCTAGAAATCGTGTATGCATTGGTGATAATTTTGCAATGTTCTATAGATTCAGGATCAGTTCTTGTGGATTGGAGGGTAGCTAATGTTATCCCACTTTTTAAGAAAGGCGGGAGAGAGAAAACAGGGAATTGTAGACCACTTACCTTGAAATCGGGGGAGGGGAAGATGCTGGAGTCAATTACAAAAGATGAAATAGCGGCACATTTGGATAGCAGTAACAGGATCGGTCCAAGTCAGCATGGATTTACGAAGGGGAATTTGAGGAAGAACATTCCTGCTATTGACGGAGTGCAGGTAGGTTTTCAAGGTTAATTCCTGGGATGGCAGGACTGTCATATGCTGAGAGAATGGAGCGGCTGGGCTTGTATACTCTCGACTTTAGACGGATGAGAGGTAATCTTATTGAAACATAAAATTATTAAGGGCTTGGACACGCTAGAGGCAGGAAACATGTTCCCGATGTCGGGGGTGTCCAGAACCAGGGGCCACAGTTTAGGAATAAGGGGTAAGCCGTGTAGAATGGAGATAAGGAAACACTTTTTCGCACAGAGAGTTGTGAGTCTGTGGAATTCTCTGCCTCATAGGGCGGTGGAGGCCGGTTTTCTGGATAATTTCCAGAGAGAGCTAGATAGGGCTCTTAAAGATAGCAAAGTCAGGTGATATGGGAAGAAGGCAGGAACGGGTTACTGATTGGGGATGATCAGCCATGATCACATTAAATGGCGGTGCTGGTTGGAAAGGCCGAATGGCCTACTCCTGCACCAATTGCCTGTTGTCTAAATGTATGTTTTAATGTTCCTCAGTATGTCTTATGTGGGGGGGGAGGAAGATCCGCTATTTCAGACACTTACCTGGGCGGAGATGCGTCTTTTCTCCATGTCGCGGCCTACCAACTGGATTGGTGTGGCCGAGACCGGCCGAGAGCTTCAGCAGCAGGCGCAATGCGGAATTACCATCGCTTAGCTTGGGATCCTTGTCGAGGATCGCCAATGTTGGAGTTCCACTCGCAGGGCCTGCTGACTTTAACATCGTGGAGCTGTGGTCTGCGGAGCTTCTAGCTGCAGGCGCGGTGCTGACTTTAGCATCGCGGAGCCTGAGATCGTTTGCCGAGGATCGCCAGTGTTGGAGTTCCATCCAACTCAGCCTTTGTAAGCCGCGGTCTCCAGTAAGAAGCGGCCGATTTGGGAACTCCAAGCCGCAGAATATGTTCCAATCATCTCGGTGAGATGTTCTGTACATCGGGCTGTTGGTAACGGCGACTG
Source organism: Raja brachyura (assembly GCA_963514005.1). The sequence goes on along the minus strand of OY740804.1, from coordinate 15,584,124 downwards.
CGGATGGTTCTAGGTTCCGAAAAGGAGGAAGAGTGACTGATCTTTATTGCTTTCCATCACAGAGAGAAATGTTGATTCCACTGTGGTGGATGTTTATGTCAAATTCTACTATGTATTGTGTTATTTTTATTCGTGTGGCTGTATGGTAACTCAAATTTCACTGTACCAATTGGCGCATGTGACAATAAATTTGAACTTGAAGAATCAAAGGCTACAGGCCCAATAGCTCCAATACCAGAGCACCACCTACACCAGTAATAGATAATTAGCTACAATCATATTGAATGGCAGAACTCACTCAAAGGGCCTGATGATTTACTCCTCCTAGTTTGTATGACTCCATGCCGTATCTGGCCTACCATTCAATTCTGAGGACTTTATTTCTTGTTCTTCAAGTGAAGAAATAATCTCCTGCCCTGCAGCCAGTTAGACAATAGAGGATTTTTATTTTCATGGAAGAAGCTTTGCTAAACTATAGGGAATACATTCCTAAACTACTCAACCTCTCCTCTTTCTGCAAATTCATAATTTGTAGAATAAGTCAAATGAATTTTACTGCACTCCCTCCATGACAAGTACATCCTTTTTGGGTAAGGAGACAAAAACGGCCTCATAATTCCCCAGGTGTGGTCTTATGGATGCCCTATTTAATAGTCTTGTACTGTTATTGTATTGTAATGAAAGCCAGTGTATTCATTTCCCTATCTAATAGCTTCTTGCACCTACACATTTTCTTTCAGTGTCTTGTATAGAAGAAACTATGAACTCTTCTGAACCTCAACAATAACTAATCTTTCACCATTTAACAAATATTCAGCTTTTCCATTTTGTGCAACAGATTACATGCCACCCGCCGTGTTCATATGTGAATCTTCTCTGAATGACCTAGATGCACTGGGAACTGGCTGCCAAGTCTGTATAAATGTTGTTACAAATTTAAATTGATCAGCATTACATAGTAAAGTGACCCTTGCGGTGAAAGGTCTAACAAACATGCCAACAGCACCTCTATTTAGAAGTTTAAAGAGATTCAGTATTTCACAAATATCGACGGATGTATTGTAGAAAGTATCTACACTGATTGCATCATTGCGTGGTCCAGCAACTCCAATGCAGAGGAATGTAAGAGACTGCAGAAAGTGAAGGACCCAGCCACGCCAGTACGAGCACAGCCCTCCCTGCCATCAAAAGCATCTCCAAGATGACCTACGTCATGTTTTCTAATTGTGCCTAGCATTTTTTTTTGCATATTTTTTACTGCCTTGCAGAATTTGTCATGATTTGTATACAGTATTTGTTTTTGTGTGTGCTCTGCATCTTTGTGCTTATTATGTTGCTGGCAGCAACATTTTCATCGTACCTGTAGCATATGACAATAAACTCCGCATGTTTTGAATTGACTAAAACATCACTTCTTTCCTAGATTTTTCCAAGATCTGCATTGTAACTTTCCTTGTTAGATCCATGAGCAACTTCTCTGGGAGAAACAAACTGGATCCCTGCCACATCTATTGGTTTGCATTTCTAACATTTTGACTGGATCTATGTGAAGTTCTTGGTCTACAGACTTTAAAGGACTCCTGTATTTATTTGACACCGCAAGTAGTTACCTAACTTACTTTAAGAGCTACAGCTCCTCTCCATCAAACCAAATGCAATTTGAGAAAAAAATATTGTTTCTGTTCCTTATCAATTTTCTCTTTATTCAGTGCAGGTCTCTGGTGTTGTAAAGGGCATGTCCCACTTACGCGACTTTGCAGCAACTGTCTTCGACCTTCAAGCTCGAGGGCACTCGCCTGAAAAACTTTGAGCTGGAGCGACCGTCAGCGATTAAACTGCGAGCTGGATCGACCGTCAACACACACACACACACACAAACAAACACATTGCAAAGGCGGGGGTCAGGGAAAGTGGGGGAGCGCTGTCTGAAATTCACACCCGCGATGAACAGGAAGACCTAACTGAGGCCGCGAGTATGCGGGAACTTCTCTCGAGCATGAAGTAGAGTCACAGTGTCGACCATGCTGCGAGTTTGTGGCGAGCACAAACTCTTCTAAACTTGCAAATTAGGTCGCCATAGTGGGACAGGCCCTTTAGGCAGCACCTCTACCACTGCGCCATCCTGTGTTTTTCATTGTTCTTTAAGATCAGGATGGTTGCATAAGCACCTTTGAGTCTGCACTTTCTAAATTGAGTGAAATTCACAAATTTTGGTTAGTTTTTACACTTTTGCATTGATCAAATAATTCAGGATTGTCTTAAGTATTCCTGTTAAATTCATACCTCTTCATGGAAATGTTCTTTGGAGTTGTACACACACATTTCTCAACACTTACACGAACCATTATACCCGTTTTGCCCAGTCCGTCCAATGTGGAATAACTTCCGGGGGTACACAAAAGGCTGGAGAAACTCAGCGGGTGCAGCAGCATCTAAGGAGCGAAGGAGATAGGCAACGTTTCGGGCCAAAACCCTTCTTCCGATCCTTATTGCTGTAAGAATAGTTGATACTGGAAATCATTCCGGCTTCTATTTTACCACCACTACCACAGTTTTTTGTACTTTTAGTTTGTCAAGCTAAGTCAAATATGCTCCATTTAAGAGCAGCATTTTCTACAAGCATTTTGAAAGCCTGAAGTGGTGAGATAACACCACTGAAAGATGACATCAACTGCTAAGTTCTCGAATAACTTTCAAGCAACATATTGTCTTTAGAATGTTCACAAAATAAAATGAAGATTACTTTAAACAAACACTTCCACTTACCATCTTCAGGCATTGATCCTGTTTTAACACTCAACAAACCAGAGTTTGTTCCAAAGGGAAACTGACTTTATTTTACTGAAGCAACTGCATAAACCTTAGAACACAGCTGTTTGCTGCTTTCACAGAGATGCACCAAAGAACATTGTGAAATAGTACAAGTGACTCCGCCGATCCTCACCACTCAACCGCACACCAGCAGGCCGGAGCCATCGCCTCACCCGAGTTTCAGGCTCTGCTCCATACCTACAGCCTCCACACTACAGATGCCTACACCACGTGGTCTGACTCCTTGGTCCTACTGTTCCCTCCTTAAAGAAATCAGTCTGAAGAAGTGTTCTGACCTGAATCGTCACCCTGCCTTTTTCTCCAGAGATGCTTCCTGTCCTGCTAAGTTACTCCAGCACTTTGTGTCTATGTTAAGCAGGGCAATGTGTCTGTCACACACTTTCTGCATCACAAACTTTAAAGCTCCCTGCCACCATGGTATGGCCAGTGATTCTCGTGCTGTGGAGCTTGTTTTGTTCTTTGTTATGCTCTTACTCTTTGGTGCTGCATTGTGCTTTCCTCCTTGGATATTCCATTGGGTTTGAGGACTCTACTGTAGTTCTGATGACTGGAAGAAAAATGTGTATGAATTCATTTAACCAGAATGGTCGTTGTACACCAACCAACAAATGATCTTGACCAAGCAAGTGTTTGCTAGGTTAGGGATCAAAGACGATTGGAGACGAGGCTCTGCTGCACAAAGATAGTTTATATTTCTGCATGATCTGTGACATCCTTGTACCCAATGTACCTAGCCGGCAATGGTGAATTCCACACTATGATGCTTACACAATTTGAAATTAACCCACTAATCTCGCATAGATGCAGATCTAAATATGTTCACAACTCTGATCATGAATCTCACTCAGTAATTAACTTGGGCCAGTTGATATACCTTAAAACTTGTGCAGACCAACTGGCTGGAGTTTTAATGGACATCTTCAACATCTCATTGCAATTAGTCTGAGATCCCATCTGCTTTTAAAGGACATCAATAATACTGGTGCCCAAGGTGACATGCCTCAATAACTACCGACCAGTGGTACTAACATGTTTTGAGAGGTTGGGTATGGCGCATATCAACTCCTGCCTCAACAAAAACCTGTACACACTACAATTTGTCTACAGACACAACAGGTCGATGGAGGATGCAATCTCACTGGCTCTCCACTCTGCATTGGACCACATGGACAATATAAAACATCAAGTTGTTGTTCATAGACTGCAGCACACACATCCCCATTAAACTGGTTACCAAGCTCATGGAACTGGGTCTCCCCATTCCTTTCCAACTGCATCCTCGACTTACTCATCAACAGACCACAATCTATGAATTGGAAGAAACACTTCCTCCTCGATAACCATCCGCACAGGAGCACCTGCATGCTCTGCCCCCTGCTCTACCCACACTATTCTCATGACTGTAACACAATTTCAACTCCATCTTCAAATTCACCAACAACACTACCATTATTAGATGAATTACAGAGGAGTCTGAATGTAGATTGATTGAGCAACCAAATGGTGCTAGAACAACAATCTTTCAAAGTCAGTAAAACCAGGATACTGATTGTAGTATTTTGAAGAGGAAGGACGAGGATCCACAAACTTGTCTTAATCGACGTTGTCGTAGCCATTTAGCTTACCTCGGTATGTAATAACTATAACTAGTTACCTTTAAATTTTATCGGCCAGTAATTATGTGGGTGGGATTTATATGTAGTTTGGGGGCATGGTTTGTGACCAGAATTCTGGCGCAGACTCCCTAGTAGTTAGTTCAGTTTGAAAAAGAATGGGGGAGAGGTGATAGGTTTCAACCATGCACAAGCATGACCACGATTGAATTGAAATGTACTTATACAAGAAGTTTGGATGAATATCTTACTGTTTTTACTACAATAACAAAACTACAATTAATCAAGAGACTGTGTTTGGAAGATTCATCTTTCGACGGCATTGAATGTCTCATGGAGAGCTCATGGGTGCGTATCGATTACCTTCTGATCCCCGGTCTTCAATTAAAGTGACTAAAGGACTAAATCCTTGAAACAATATAAAAATCTGTCACTACAGATGGGACAGTGGTGGAGGGAGGCAAAAAATTCAAGTTCCTGGGCATGCATATCTCTGAAGATCTGTGCTAGATCCATCACAATAATGCAATCATAAAGAAAGCCCATCAACGCCTCTCCTTCTTTAGAAGATTGAGGAGATATGATCAAATACTCTCTTGAACTTCTACAAGTGTATAGTGGAGAGCATATTGACTGCTTGCATCATGGCCTGGTTTGGCAATTCAAACACCCAGGAATGAAGAAGATTGCAAAATGTGGTGAACACTGCCCAGTCCATCACGGATACTGATCTCCCCACCATCAAAGGGATCTACAGGAGTCTCTGCTTCTGGCAAGACAGAAAACATCATCACAGACACACATACTACCCTGGCCATACTTTAATTTCATTCCTACCATCGGGAAGAAAGTATAGAAGCCTGAAAAAATAATTTGAGTGAGTGAAATTTATACATATATATATGTATATATACACACTGAACTATTTTTGTTTATTATGGTGTTTACAGAGTAAAGATATGTAGTCTTCTGTGTCTGCAAGTAGGAATTTCATTATTCTGCTATAGAACATTTGACAATAAAACACTTGACTCTTAGAGTCATAAAGTAATACAGTATTGAAACAAGCCCTTCAGCTCAACTTGCCCACACCGACCAACATGTCCCAGCTTCACTAGTCCCACCTGCCTGCACCTGGTCCATATCCCTCCAAACCTGTCCTATCCATGTACCTGAACAACTGCTTCTTAAGCGATGGGATAGTCCCAGCCTCAACTATCTCATCTGGCAGCTTGTTCCATACACCCGCCACCTTCTGTGTGAAAATATTACACCTTGGATTCCATCTAAATCTTTTCCCCTTTACCTTGAACCTATATCCTCTGGTCCTCGATTCCCCAACTCTGGTCAAGAGACTCTGTGCATCTACCCGATCTATTCCTCTCATGATTTTGCACATCCCTATAAGATCACCCCTTATCCTCCTGCGCCCCAAGGAATAGAGGCCCAGCCTACTCAACCTCTCCCTAACTCATGAACCTCAAACAGTTGTCTTGATCCAGATCCACATGAACGCACACATTGACCTTGATTGATGCTGGCCCAACCCCGATATAACAATAGCGGAACATGTATTGAGATTGGTTTGAGTGCAGGTAAGAGGATATTCCTGGTGAGTGGACTCATTGCTATCAGCTGTTCTTGATGGTTCAGAATGCTTTGGTTTTATTTATGGAAGCGATGCAGTCCCGCGGGACGGATCCTGCCGTCATCAGCTCTTTGCAGTCAATTGACATTGAGATGCTCTGCTTCTCCTCGTTCTCCGTCTCTCGGTGGTAGAAGTAGTTAAAGTTAGAGACAATAACAGGCACAGGTAGGGCGATGGTCAATACTCCCGCGATGGCACACAGTGTCCCTACCACCTTGCCGCCAATGGTAACAGGACACATATCTCCATATCCTACTGTTGTCATGGTAACAACAGCCCACCAGAATGCGTCAGGAATGCTGGAAAAATGAGTTTGAGGCTCATCCACCTCAATAAAGTAGACGGCACTAGAGAAGAGGATGACTCCAATGAAAAGGAAGAAGATGAGGAGCCCCAGTTCCCTCATGCTGGCCTTCAGAGTCTGCCCGAGGATCTGCAATCCCTTGGAGTGCCTGGAGAGCTTGAATATTCTGAAGACCCTGACCAGCCGGATGATCCGCAGGATGGCCAGGGACATGGTGTGCTGCCCTTGAGTCTGACCATTGCCTGTCTGCTGGGGTTGTTGCTGCTTGATCAGCTCAGTGACAAGTGTCACAAAGTACGGAATGATGGAAATCACATCAATTATGTTCATCATGTTCCTGAAAAAGTCAGATTTACTGGGACAAGCTACAGCCCTGACAAGCAACTCAAAGAAAAACCAGAACATGCATGCTGTCTCAACGAGAAAGAAGGGGTCAGTGAAGAAACTGTGAGCAGGACCAGAGCTTTGGTCGTGGTGAGTCTTACTACTAAACGTGCCCAGTTCCACGTCTTCCCGGAATTCCGGCAGTGTTTCCAGGCAAAAGATGACAATGGAGATGACAATGACAAAGACCGAGACCACGGCTACACCCCTGGCTCCACCAGAACTCTCAGGATACTCAAATAGCAGCCAGAGCTGCCTGAAGATCGGGTGTATGGGCAGCTGAACCTCCATTTCCTTAATGAAGCCCTCTTGCTCTCTGAACTGTTCCATAGCTTCGGAACCCAGCTGGTAGAAGATGATCTCATCTGTAAAGACATCGAGGGGCACGTTGGCAGGTCTTCGCACCCTTCCCCCTGACTGGTAGTAATAGAGAATTGCATCAAAACTTGGTCGGTTTCTGTCAAAAAAATATTGATTTGTGAGAGGATCAAAGTAGGGCATGCATCGTGCAGGGTTTCCCAGCAATGTGTCCGGAAATTCTGCTAGAGTTTTCACATGAGTCTCAAACCTCAAGCCAGCCACATTGATGATTATTTTCCGACTGCCCTCCTGCGCCAACAACTCGTCCATCTCCTGTTGATGCTGCCAGGCCATTTGACTCAGTAGCTTGTCAGTGGGGACGTCACTGTCCAGCAAGTTTCTCCATTTCCACAGCATGTTCAGACAGGAATCGTGGAGCTTAGGCCGACTGGCAGGGATATCATTATCATCAACATCCTCAGAACTCACCAAAACCAACTCCATTTCACGCTCGGGCATCGCAGAGCCCTCATCTGTGGACTGCTCACACTCTTTAGGGACCTAGGGATAAGCACAGAATCAAAGCACTAACACTGTCATATATGGCAATACAAAACAGTAGTATAGTTAAGGTACAGAGAAAGAAAAGGGAGTAAGGGAGAGGGTAGAGAAAGTAGAGGTAGATGAGGCAATAAGCAACAAAGAGGCAAGAGAAAATGGATAAAAGAAAGATCGGAGACAGGAGAAGTGGAGATTGAGTCACGGAGGAGTACATTGAATACTGGGCAGAGGTGAAGATGGAGGGGGAACAGTGAGGGACACGGTGAAAGGCAGTGAAAGAGAGGTTGAGAGAGGGAGAGGAAAGGTTAGGAGCAGCAAGGAGGCTGGAAATAGGGTGCAAGTGACAACAAAAGTTTTTTTTGTGGAGATAAATTATTACCTTTCTTGGGAAGATGAGGAGCTTAGTGCCCTGAGGAGTCAAGTTCAGGTTGTGGCTCATGGAGGATTCTGGCAGCTCCTTATAAAATTGTTAGCATTCCCTCTGGAGATGTCAGTGATCTTGGGATACCCAAACAACTGAATACAAACACAGAAGTTCCAAACTTCCCTCATTGACTCCTGCCTGTGTCCTGAAACGGATATTCTCATGCCATCCAGCAACAGCAGTTTTCTATAGTTTAGCCTCAGCTGCTGGGTATACAGCTTCAGCACGTTCACACATTTCACTGGGGAGGAATGGTTCTGAGGGGGACAAGTAAGCCTCAGAAATGGTTCAATTTTTGGTTTGAGTGGATTTAAAATTATTTGTTTTTAAATTTTGTAAAGTACTTTTGGACAGTATTTGGGTGTTTCCGTAAATAAGGGTATCAACTGGTGACATGGGTGGCCAAATTTTAAAGTTATTAAATCATAATGAAATATCACAGCATTAAAAATGGGTTTACCTATGATCCTTTTGAGCTAATCTGTGAACAAATTCTACCAAAATCTGACCAAAATGTTATACTTTCAAAATTAGAGAACAAAATGTGATTTAAAAAAAAAAGAAATATAAGTAGAGTTGTAAACTTTCTCACTGCCAAATAAGGGATCACAGGTCATAATACGGGACAAATTCCCGATGGCAATTCATTGACCGACTCGGCTGTGGCTGGATGAATGAAGAGTTGGTCTGGGTGCCAGACTTTGCACGCGACACAGATGATCGGCCATGATAGGGAGGGGTGGTGGTGTCGGTGGCGGTAAGCGAAGGTCCGAAGGTCGGCAAACCTGGCCGGGCTGCCGACCGACGGGGCCACGGGCGAGGCGCTGCTGCTGCACTCCATGGGCTGCACAACGTCAGGACGGGTGAGGCGGGGCTGGACACGGCACTCCGACCCAACTGTCCCCTCGACCTGCGTAGTAGCAGTCAAATACGGGACAAGGGCACAAGTAAACAAGACACAATCTCCTTTTGGTTCTGGATACAATGTCACACTTGGAAACACGGAAAAATCTCCAACACTGTCCAGGCTGCACTGACCCAAACATGTAAAAACATTAAGAAAAATAAAAGCAGAAATGGCTGCTAGGCCTTCAATCCATTCTGCCATTCAGTTAGATGTGATGATCTGATCTAGGGCTTAGATCTGCTTATTTTATTTGTTCTCCACAGGCACTGTCTCACCTTTAGACCAATCTCAGCCTTGACTATTTTCAGAGATTCAGCTTCCAATGCTCTCTGCAATAAGAAATTACAGATATTCTTGTCCTTTTGAGGGAATAAATAGTTCCTCAGCTTACACCTAAATAGTAACCCTTTATTCTAATACTAGACCAACTGCAGACCGCTGGGTCTGCTCCCTAATGCAATATTCCACCACTCACCCGTTCTCCCAACGCAACCCGTTCCCCCAAAGCAATATTCCACCAGACATGCATAGCCCCCAACTGCGCAGGCGCAGCTCATTTCCCTTCATCCCCAGCACTTCCATCCCCCTCCTCTTCACCCTCCCTCTTCTTTCCCCTCTCCACCTCCCCTCCCCCAATCCTTCCCTCACCTCTCCCTTCCTCCCCTAACCCATACCCTCAGTCACTCCTTCTCTCCATAGCTCCTCTCCCTACCCCCCTCCTATCCTTCTATCCACCACCCCCCTCCTCACCTCCCTCAATTGCCCCACTATCCCACCTCACCTCCCCCACTGCCCTCCTCTATTATCCACTTCCTACCTCTCCACACCCCCCTCCTCTCCTTCTATTCCCCTCCTCCCCCACTCTCCCTACTCACCTCTGCGCATGCACGTTTAATATTTTTTAAACCTTAACTTTTAAAATATACCATAGATCGGAACAAAACTTGTTGCCTTGTAACACAGCAGAATGGCAAGGTGGCGAAAAATCATAGCACTATCGTGTACCGTTTTTGTGCAAATAGAAAAAAAAACACAAAACCGGAAGAGCATAAGATCAGAGTTTTTGTTATGTATGGATAATGCTCCATGTTCTCAATTATCACAGGAGGGAAAACACTTCTCCAATTCCATCTTGTTCCCCAGCAGCATTAAACACAGCCACACATCATTCCTGGGCACAGCATACATGACTCTCCATTCAATGCCCAGGCATCTCACCAATACTTGGACAAGCAAGACAAACCTGGCTATCATCACCTTTGTGAGTTGGACAAGTCCTCACTTGTTCTGTAGACAATGTCTGACAATACTGGATACATTGTTGCACCTCACCATTCCTGAATGTTCTGCTCACATTCATCCCCAGTTCTCTGTGCCTCACTAATCTTGGACATTCCTTAAGATCTCGCCAACCCTGGGCAGCCATCCTGGACAACGTATCACACCATTTCTGTGCAGCAGATCTCCTTAACACTATATCCCCTTTCTGGTTACAGTGGTTCACCAGTTCTCATTTACATGCTTCATCTATACTGTACACTGCATCTCATTTTACCTTACTGTTTTGAAAAGAGTTCACCCCTTCGGAATTCCCCCTGCTCTCGATACCAGAGCGACCATCTTATCCTTAGACACCAAAAAACCGTTTGACCAGATAGAGTGGCCCTATATGTTATAGTCATAGTCATACAGTGGCCTTAACTTCCCCACACCGGCCAAACATGTCCCCGTTTCACTAATTCCACCTGCCTGCGCCTTGCCCATAACCCTCCAAACCTGTCCTATCCATGTCCCCGTCTAACTGTTTCTTCAACGTTGCCTCAACTACCTCCTCTGGCAGCTCGTTCCATATACCGACTACCCTTTGTGTGAAAAAGTTACCTCTCAAATTCCTATTAAATATTTTCCCCTTCACCTAAAACCTATGCCATCTGGTCCTCGATTCCCCATCTCTGAGCAAGATAATCTGTGTATCTTCCCAATCTGTTCCTCTCATCATTTTGTACACCTCTGCAAGGCCACCTCTCATTCTTCTGTGTTCCAACAAACAGAGTCCCAGCTTACTCAATCTCTCCCTATAGCTCAGATCTCCAAGTCCTGGCAACATCCTCATAAATCTTTGTACCCTTTCCAGTTTGACATCTTTTCTATAACATAATGCCCCAGAACTGAACAAAATACTCTAAATGCAGCCTCACCAACGTCTTATATAACTGCAACATAACCTCCCAACTTCTATACTCAATATTCTGACTATTGAGGGCAAATGTGCCAAATTGCATGATCAGTCATGGATCTGATGACACTCCCCATCCGGGCATTGAACAACACTAGGCTGAACACTATGCTTCAACTCTCACAGATGTTGCGGCTCACTTGACCCTGCTTCTCACCCGTCATGAATGGCACCCCGCATGTCCCATGCACTACCCCTCACCATCCCGGACAGCCACTCACCTGTCTTGGTTAGCGCTCCTTATCTCCCCCCCCCCCCCCCCCACCTGTCCCGGCGCAGTATCCTCTCCCCTGAACACACTGTCACTGATCCTGGAAACTCCATTGTCCTGGAATGGTTGACATGGCATGGACTATTTCTTTCCTGTATTTGACTGTATACCACACCGCATCTCTCCAGGAAAAGGTGCTTCACTAGTCTCGCACACAGCACTGCATCAGTGTTCAACATTGCACCTCACCTGTCTTGGTCACAGCACCCTACCTATCCCTGACAAAGTCGCCAATGTGATCGGAGCACAATTTCTCAACTGTCCTGCACACCACACCTCACCAGTCATGGAAACAGCCTTCTCCTGGATACTGTGCTGCATTTGGCCTGGACACTATCCCCCATTCTCCCATTGTCCTCACGTCCTTGATTCAGCCCCTCTCTTGACCCAGAACCTGCAACTTGCATGGTCCCTGACCTCACCTGCACCCTGCCCTCACCTGGACTCACATAACACTTTACTTGTTCTGACTCGCAACTCACTTGTCCCGGACACTAACCTCACCTATTCAGTGCACTGCCACTCACCAGTGATGTTCTGGAGGCTACTGCCCTCACCGGTCCATACACTGTACCTCACGAGTACAGCAGTCCACCCTATCCAGGACTTCCTCTCTGCTGTTGTGGATGTCACAGCTTTATTCTGAATAGTGCCCCTCTCCTCTTGACGACCTCACGTCTTACTTTTCCAGATGCCGTGACTCACCTATCGCTACCGTGTTTCCGTGAGTGTATAGGAATGATCTAGGACTGAGTTAATGTAGATTAGGCTGAATTACCGTTACCAGATTGCATCACAGTAACCCAGCACCACAGGTAACAGATAGCATTTTAAGGCTGAAATGAACGTCATAAGTGCTGGATCTAAGAGGATTAAGCAAGCTATTCTGTAGGTCATGGAATCACAGAGGTACACGGCACAGAAACAGGCCTTTCAGCACAACTAGTGCACGCTGACCTTTAAACACTTATTTGCTCAATTTTCTTACATATCATCAAACTCATTTTTAGTGTGTGTTTATTGGTGTATTAGCTTTGGGAACAGGTGAGGGTAGTAAGTCATGTTTATGTCATAAGAGCAGAATTCGGTCATTCGGCCAATCGAGTCTACTTCGCCATTCAATCATAGCTGATCTATTTTCCCTCTCAACCGCTTTAGCTCTGTAACTTTTGACACTTATTAATCAAGAACCTGTAAATAAATCTCCACTTTAAAAATACCCCGCTGACTGTGACCATGAATTCCACAGATTTACCACCCTTTGGCAAAATACATTCCTCCTCATCTCCTTTCCAAATGTGCATCCTTTTATTCTAAAGCTGTGCCTTCGGGTCCAAGACTCTCCAAATAATTATTTAGTAAGTTCCAATGAGGGTCCCCATCATCCTTCCAATCTCCAGTGAGTATTCGCACAGAGTTGTCAAACACTCATCGTATGTTAACCCAACCATTTCCGGGATCATTCTCGTAAACAACTTCTGAACCCGCTCCAACGCCAGCTCATCAGATATGAGACCCAAAACTGCTCACAGTACTCCAAATGCAGTCTGACCAGTGCCTTAAAAAACTTATAAAGTGTCTTATAATACAGAATCGCCAAAAATAGCAGTACACACGATTACTGCTATTAGGAAGGACTAGCAAAAAGGAAAAGTAAGTTAGGTATAATTTAGAACTCAGCAAAAGAGAACAAAGAGTTAGATAAATTAAATGAATACATAATATCAGAATAGATTGGCAAAAAACATAAATACTACAAAGTATTTGTGCTCCCTGCTAAACTGCACATCCACACCATTGATGGAGACACGGGACAGGGATGGTCCTTCTCCTAAAGCCCACCACCAACTCCAGTTTACTCCATATTTACAATATTCTCCAGCCCGTGTCGCAGGGTTGGAGCGACCCGGAGCGGGGCCATACATCGCCCTGCACGGCTTTCATGGCCGCTGGACATTCCAACGGGACATTCCAGCACCCGCCGGGGGCTCCAATGTTGTGACTTTTCGGCCTGGAGCAGGGCCGTACATCGCCCGGCACGGCCTCAATTGCCATGGGACTTAACATCGCCCGCCTGGGGCTTCGACCTCGGGAGAGAAATGGTGCGGGGGAGAGAGAGGACTTTGCCTTCCATCACAGTGAAGAGGAGATTCACTGTGATGAATGTTTGTGTGAATTGAATTGTTTGTGTGTTTTTTGGGGTTTTTTTTATGAATTGTTTTGTTTGTATGGCTTGTAGAAACGGAGTTTCGTTCCAGCCTCTCTGAGGTTTGAATGACAAGCAATAAAATCAAATCAAATCAACTCCTCAATCTTGTCGGTGTTGAGCTGCAGGTGATTCAGCCCACACCACTCAACGAAGTCGTTGACTACACCTCCAATTTCAGCTTCACTCCCCCTCACTGATGCAGTCCACAATTGCAGAGTCATCTGAAAACTTCTGCAGGTGGCAGGAGATGGACTTATACTTGAAGTCCGAGATGTAGATGGTAAATAGGAAGGGAGGGAGAACCGTCCCCTGTGGGGCCCGTGTTGCTCACCACCATGTCTGAGACCCAGTTATTTCAGCAAAGTGTTTGATTTAATTCCAGACCTCAACATTACGAATTTGCTAATGGGCGGAGATTTTAATTGTTATCTTGACCCATATCTTGACAGGCTCTCCACCCACAGCCCACCAGCAATTGCATCTGTTCAAATATTAAATAACCTGATTAAGTCTAGAAATATTGTCGATATCTGGAGGATACAACATCCAACGGACAAAGACTATTCTTTTTTTCCTATGTCCACAAATCATACACAAGAATTGATTATTTCCTAGTGGATGCAAAATTAACATTAGCATTGAACATATCAAATATCATAATATATTAATATCAGACCACAGTCCAGTATCCCTAGACTTGAAGCTTGCTATGACTAAACAAAGCTATTGTTGGCGTTTTGACCCGTATTTGCTCACAGACCAAGTGTTTATTGATTTTTTGACTGCAAGGCTTACAGAGTTCCTTGAGACCAATGATACAGGGGATGTATCAGCTTCTAAGCTCTGGGAGACCCTTAAGATAGTAATGAGAGGTCATATAATATCCTATGAAGCCTCCAAAAAAAGGGAACAGAGCCATCAATTGGTAGAAATTGAAAAGATCTACAGGAACTCTCTCTTACAAGAGGATTACAACAAAATCTTGAATTTAAAATATGAATATAACCGTATTCTTAGTGGAAATGTTGGTAAGCTTCTACTCAAGCTCAGATAGAGACACTTTGAGTTGGGCAATAAACCAAAGGGGCAGCTGGCCAAACAATTAAAAGGGGAACAGGCGAGCCGTGCAATCCATAAAATTAAATCCAAAACAGGTGATTTGCTTACCAATCCTAAAGAAATAAACAATCGCTTCAAAGTATTTTATTCAGAATTATATACTGCTAAAACTTGGGCCGCTAATGCAGATTTTGCAGGTTTTTTTGACTCCCTCAATTTGCCAAAACTAGATGAATCAGCCAGGCTAGAACTGGACTCAAATTTCTTAGAGAGCGAGCTACTTGAGGCTATTAAATATTTTCCCTCCGTTAAAGCGGCTGGCTCGGATGGATTTGGTTGTGAATTCTACAAGGCATTTCACAAGTCGCTTGCCCCACTCCTAATTAGGATGATCAATGATTCAATTAAGAATAACAGATTTCCGAAGTCCCTGTATGAGGCAAATATATGTATCCTGTTAAAAAAAGATAATGATAAAACTGAACCTGGCTGCTATAGGCCTATTGCTCTCCTCAACTCTGATCAAAAGGCTATCACAAAAATAGTAGCTAATAGACTGGGGAAGCATATTTTACCAATTATACACCCTGACCAAACAGGGTTTATTTCAGGTAGATTTTCGTTTTGTAATGTGCGTCGACTCCTGAATAATCTATATAGCTGCACCAAAAGGGGGGATTCCAGAGCGGCCATCTTATCCTTAGACGCCGAAAAAACGTGTGACCAGATAGAGTGGCCCTATATGTTAGAGGCACTTAAAAGATTTGGGTTTGGGGATTCATTTATTGCGTGGGTCAAAGTGATGTATCTTTGTTCGACATCATCCATCCTCACTAATAATGATAAATATGGATATTTTGACTTACAACGTGGGGTCAGACAGGGGGATCCTCTGTCCCCCTTACCCTTTGATATTGCTCTGGAGCCCCTCGCAATAAGTATCAGGAGTCACCCAAACATCAGGGGTATTAAGGTGGGGAACGTGGAAAGTCGTGTGGAGCTTTACGCCGATGACACATTATTATATCTCTCCTATCCAGAAGCCTCTGTTCCTCCCTTGTTAGATTTTATTAAATCATTTGGCATGCTTTCTGGATACACAGTCAACTGGAGTAAGAGCGAGTTTATGCCTTTATCAGACAGTATAGATTCTGATTTTCTTGAGGCTCTACCATTTAAGATAGTATATGACCATTTTACATATCTAGGACTCAAAATACCCCTAAACCCCAAACTTATATTTAAACTCAACTACACTGATATGATTACAAAGTTAAAATTGAATATAGAGAAGTGGAGGATTTTACCCTTGTCGATAGTGGGGCGTATTAACGCTATCAATATGGTGTCTCTTCCTAGATTTTGATATTTATTCAAAAATCTCCCAATTTTTCTTACTTCATCATTCTTTAAAAAACTGGACTCCATTATCCTTCCATTTATCTGGGGCTATAAAGCCCACCATATATCAAAGGCGCATCTTCAAAAGCCAAAAAAATGAGAGAGGCATGGGACTTCCTATATTTAGGCACTACTATAGGGCAGCCAATGCTAGAGCTATGATTTACTGGCAATGGGGATTCCCAGATGAACCTTTGAATAATAATAATGCCCCCTTGTGGCTAAACATTGAAAGCACAGTTTCAGTACATTGTCAAATGTCTCTATTTACACCCCCATATGTCACAACCATTCCTTTTTGCCATCACAGACAGATGGGGTGTTTGCTGTCTGGAGGGACAAGGGACTTGCGACCCTCAGAGATTTATATATAGACAAAAAGTTTAATTTGTTTAATCAGCTGAATTCAAAATTTTTTCCAAAACCTTTCCAATTCTCATTTTTTTCACTATATCCAAATTAGGCACTATGTTAAAGACCAAATTCCAAATTTTCAAACCATGCCTGACAGTTGCCCACTCTACGAGCTCCTGCAGCTTCCTCTGGACTTCAAACATCTAATATCTCGCTTTGTGCGTCTATTCCCCACCTCTGTATCCATTAACCACCTGAAAGAAGCCTGGTCTACTGAGCTGAATTTCGATGCGTCTGGTGACATTTGGAATGAAGGTTTGACCAGAATCCGAACTTGTTCGATTAATGTCAGGTATAAACTAATTCAGTTTAAAGTCATCCATAAACTCCATTACTCAAAGACCAAATTACATTGAATATATCCATCTATTTCTCCATTATGTGACAGATGCAAAGGTGCAGATGGTTCTTTAACACACATTTAACCAAAAGCCCTACTAGGGACAAGTGTTGCGAATTAGCTTTGGCTAAAAACACTATGATGCATACATCAGTTGACTGTTTCAAGTGTATCTATGTTTTTGTATCTGTCCCTATTTAAATAAACCTTAATCAATCAATCATTTTCTGGCTCTGTCCACATATACAAAGATACTGGTCTGAAATATTTAAATGGTTCTCTGGGGTCAATGGAAAAGATAGGGTTACACAAAAAGCTGGAGAAACTCAGCGGGTGCAGCAGCATCTAAGGAGCGAAGGAGATAGGCGACGTTTCGGGTCGAGACCCTTCTTCAGACACCCCTGATCCAGAACTGGCACTTTTTGGATGCTCAGAGACTGCTTTGAACTTCACATCTGAAGAACAACAAGCACTGATGCTTGGTATGGTGGCAGCCAAGAAAATGATCCTAACAGACTGGAAATCATCCACACCCCCCCTGCTTTGAAAAATGGCTCAATGAAATGATAATAATCATACAGATGGAATGGATACGCTTCCACAACTCCAAGATACCCAACAACTTTTTAAGTGTTTGGGGACCATTTATCAACCATCTCAAAGACCAATAATTTCATATTTTCTGCAGCGATGTAGTCCTGTGCTCTTTACTTGTGCTCTTGCAATGCCTGACTGTGTAGGACCATGTGGATTGCACTAATAGTGTTATGTCTGGCAGCTTTTTCTGTTGTCTTTCTTCTCTTTCTTTTCTTTCTCTTATTTGTTTTGTATTGTAATAAAACATATATATATATATTATTTTTTAGTACAAATGCTGCAGAACTAAACTGAGAATTAGAAGGGACTTCTCCAGAAGGCAATGTACACCACCTTTTCTGGGGCAATTAGATGTGGTGACTAAACACTGGCCTTGACAGCGACACACTGCCCCTGACAATGAATGTATAAGAAAGCTCAGTGGGCAGTACTAGCTGGCAGGTCCGGAGTGGCCATAGGTAGGGAAGTGAAGCTCAATTTTTAAGGAAAGCAATGACATCTGAAGCCAGGGAGAAGAAAGGACAATGGCCTTCCTCAGAAGGAAGGAAAGGTGTGAAGGCCAGGGAGACATGAATGATCAGTGTTTATGGAGAGGAGCAGTGGCCATTTGCAGTGATGAAGCTGGTGGCTAGGTGGACAAGTGGAGCTGAAGGCCAAAGGGGGAGATGGTCATGAGGAGTGATACATTCAGTGAACTGGTGGTTAGATCAGGAGATACAATCGGCATGTAAGGAAGGCAATGCTACGGTGGTAATGGGAGATTTCAATATGCAGGTAGACTGGGAAAATCAGGTTGGTACTGGACCCCAAGAAAGGAATTTGCAGAGTGCATCCGAGATTGATTCTTAGAGCAGCTTGTAGTGGAGCGTACCAGGGAAAAGGCAATTCTCGATTTAGTTTTGTGTAATGAACCGGATTTGATAAGGTAACTCAAGGTAAAGGATCCACTAGGAGGTAGTCAAAATCAAAAAGTCAAAAGTCAAACAGACAAAAGTCAAAGTCAAAAGTGTTTATTGTCATGTGTCCCTAACAGGATAATTAAATTCTTTATTTGCATAGCACAACAGAACATAGTAGGAATTGACTACAATTATATACGTAAATACACAGATGAATGAATAAATTAATAAAGTGCAAATAACAGATGGAGGGATATTAATGTACAGAGTTTTGCCCGAGCCAAGTTTAATAGCCTGACGGCTGTAGGGAAGTAGCTATTCCTTAACCGGGTCATTGCAGTCCTCAGGCTCCTGTAGCTTCTACCCGATGGTAGCAGGGAGATGAGTGTGTGGCCAGGGTGGTTTGCGTCCTTGAGGATGCTGCCAGCCTTTTTGAGGCAGCGACTGTGGTAGTGGCCACAACATAAGTTTTAATCTGCAATTTGAGCGGGAGGTGGTGAAATCGGATGTGTCAGTATTGCAACTGAGCAAAGGGGACTAGAGGCATGAGGGAGGATGAGAGTGGAACAGCAATGGCAGGAATTTCTGGGAATAATTCAAAAGATGCAGCATCTTTTCATTGCAAAGAGGAAGAAAGATTCTAGGGGGTGAAAGGCACAACAAGAAAATCAAGGATTGCATAAAACTAAAAGAAAAGGCATATAACATTGCAAAGATTAGTGGGAAGCCAGAGGATTGGGAAGCTTTTAAAGAACAATGGAAGGTAACTAAAAAGGCAATATGGGTAGAAAATATGAAATACGAAGGTAAGCTAGGTAATAATATAAAAGAGGATAGCAAAAGTTTCTTCAGTTATATATAGAGTAAGAAAGAGGCAAGAGTGGACGCTGGACAATAATGCAGAAGTGATAATGGGGAATAAAGGCAGAGGATTTGAATAACTTTTATGCATCAGTATTCACAGTGGAAAACACAAGCAACGTGCCTGAAATTCAAGAGAGTCGGGGTGAAATTTAGTGGAGTGGTTATTACTAGGGAAGAAGTGCTTGGGATGCTGAAAGGGCTGAAGGTGGATAAGATGGACCACCTGGTCAGGCTGTATTTGGAATATTGTGAGCAATTTTGGGCAGCATATTTGAGGAAGAATGTGCTGGCCCCGGAGAGGGTCCAGGGGAGGTTTACATGAATGAGCCCAAGAATGGGTAGGCTAACATATGATGAGCATTTGATGGCCCTGAGCCTATACTTGCTGGAGCCTATACTTAGAAGAATGAGAGAGGACCTCATTGAAACATACAGAATAGTGAAAGGGTTGAATAGAGTGGACGCTGAGAGCATGTTTCCAGTAGTGGGAGAGTTTAGGACTAGAGGTCATAGCCTCAGAAGTAAAGGACGTTCTTTTAGGAAGGGAGGAGGAATTTCTTTAGTCAGAGAGTGGTGTATCTGTGGAATTCTTTGCCACAGAAGACTGTGGAGGCAATATCAGTGGATATTTAAGGCAGAGATAGATAGATTCTTGATTAGCACAGGTGCGTGAAGTTATAGGAAGAAGGCAGGAGAACGGAGTTCCGAGGAAGAGATAGATTAGCCATGATTGAATGGCGGAGTAGACTTGGTGAGCCAAATGGCCTAATTCTGCTCCAATCACATATGATCTTCAGATGCTGGACTTTTGAGCAAAACACAAGTGCCGGTGGAATTCAGCGGGACAGGTAGCATATGTGGAGGGAAGAGATAGGTGACATTTCAAGTCAGGACCCAATCTGAAGGTCCAGACCCAAAACCACACCTATCTATTCCCTCCACTGAGTTTCTTCAGAACCTCATGTTTCGGGGATGAATGGATGGCTGTGTTCAACAGGCAGGATATAGGGCAGATGCCAAGAGGAGATTGGGGCTGACCTGACATGCACTCATTCACCACAATAGACAGTAGATAATAGACAATAGGTGCAGGAGTAGGCCATTTGGCCCTTCGAGCCAGCACTGCCATTCAATGTGATCATGGCTGATCATACCCAATCAGTACCCCGTTCCTGCCTTTTCCCCATATTCCCAGACCCCGCTATTTTTAAGAGCCCTATCTAACTCTCTCTTGAAAGCATCCAGAGAACCTGCCTCCACAGCCCTTTGAGGCTGAGAATTCCACAGACACCACTCTCTGTGAGAAAAAGTGTTTCCTCCTCTCCGTTCTAAATGGCTTACTCCTTATTCTTAAACTGTGGCCCCTGGTTCTGGACTCCCCCAACATCAGGAACATGTTTCCTGCCTCTAGTGTGTCCAAGCCCATAACAATCTTATATGTTTCAATGAGATTCCCTCTCATCCTTCTAAACTCCAGAGTGTACAAGCTCAGTTGCTACATTCTCTCAGCATATGACAGTCCCGCCATCCCAGGAATTAACCTTGCAAACCTACGCTGCACTCCCTCAATAGCAAGAAAGTCCTTCCTCAAATTAGGGGACCAAAACTGCACACAATACTCCAGGTGTGGTCTCACTAGGGCTCTGTACAACTGCAAAAGGACCTTTTTGCTCAATTCCTCTTGTTATAAAGGCCAACATGCCATTCGCTTTCTTCACTGCCTGCTGTACCTGCATGCTTACTTTCATAGACTGAAGTACAAGGACCCTCAGATCCCGTTGTACTTCCCCTTTTCCCAACTTGACGCCATTTAGATAGTAATCTTCCTTCCTGTTTTTGCTACCAAAGTGGATAACCTCACATTTATCCGCATTAAACTTTATCTGCCATGCATCTGCCCACTCCCCCAACCTGTCCAAGTCACCCTGCATTCTCATAGTTCACACTGCCACCCAGCTTTGTGTCATCTGCAAATTTGCTAATGTTACTTTGAATCCCTTCATCCAAATCATTGATGTATATTGCAAATAGCTGCGGTCCCAGCACCGAGCCTTGCGATACCCCACTAGTCACCGCCTGCCATTCTGAAAGAGACCCGTTAATCACAAGAGCAATATGACAGAAATCAGTGGTCAAGTTGTAGTTCTGAACCCCGCTGAGGTCGAGAGGCCCCGGTTACCTTTTGGAAACACGGGTCAGTTTACAAGAAGTTGAAACCTACTGTCATTTTCCACTGGTATACTCGTTCAGGACAGTAGTACAATCAATCATTCCAACCATTACATCATTCAATGAAACCTTTCGTAAGGTGTCCACTCGGATGTCAGAACACAAATCTGTAATCAGAGCAAAGTTGGATGTTCAGCATGCGTATCACAGGTTGATTTATATTCTTCATCCATGTCTAAACATTCTTTAATTCTGAGATTCTATATCCAATTTGGTAATCCCATCTAACATCAAGATGAGGGGAAACAGAACATTGCAACTGGTTCTAAATATGTCAGCAATACATCCGCACCAAACCTGATAGTCAGACAGGTCTGAAAATAAAGAGCTAGATAAGTGAAAGCAAGCAAGAGCCTGCTATCAGGAGCAGTAAAATATTTACAAGCTGTGGGGAGGTGTGCGATGCCAATGTATCGCCTGCTGTAAGTAATACTCAGTTACGGAAAATTGACGCTTGAGCTTAAATGGTCAGCTGCAGATCAAGTCACATATTTTAAAGAGTGTTTCAACATAACTCAATACTCTATGAAACAACATTAAAGATGAAGCTGTAAACAACAACAAAAAATGAATTAGCGAGGGGAAGAAACAGAGAGGACAAGCTACAATGACTAAACAATGCAAGGGAAACTGAGAGACTGGACCAGAACAGTAAAGTACCTCAGATACTGAAAACCCATCTAAAAATACGAAATGTTAATAATTCAGACCAAAGATACTAGAGGAGCTCGTCTAGAATCTTTGATTCGGACTGGATCAACTGGGCAAAGGGGATTTTGTATGACTGATAAGGCTAAATTATGTTAAAAATATAAGAAAAATTAGGCTTTTCTCCAGTAGAATAATACAGATAGACAAGTCAGGTTACTGTGTATTGAGATAATGAATGACTTTAAAATGCATCTAGTATTTGGCGTGAAAGGAAGCCAGATTAATCTCAGTAAGGAGTATTGAGACAAATGTCCGATGATTATGAGGGAGGAGGTGACGAGAGAGGAAGTTAGATTAGTCCCAGTAAGGGGCAATGACAAATGGCTGAAGCCTTTGATGTGACCAGACCACGCAGGCACATCCTGTAGTGATCTTTATTCTCTGTACCTCTGACCATGGCTAATGTCTGTGGAATGTGTTAAGGTGACAAAAAAAAACACTATATAATACGATGTATTTCTGTTGTTCAGAGAAGTACACTGAGCACAGCCAAGTGAAAGTATTGCTCACTTGACCAGAGTTCTTGCTCACTTCCATCGGCCGATAATAAGTAAAGTTTTGAACTGGTCTACCAAACAGTGTGTGTGTTGTCTGTTTATTAAGAAGCGAACCTGTTTAGTTGTTATTTAAGTAATGTTTTTTCATTGGCGTAGTCATGCAGGCCTCGCTGGGATCCCATCAACAGCTGACTGTGCAAAAGGTTGCCGGGATTGGAAGGGAGATAACTGAGCTCTATCGGCCCCCTTGTAAGACCGACTCCCGAGAGACTCCCGGGAATGTCTGTGATCCTTCATCAGACGTTGAATTGGTTCGCTGCCGAGGTTCTTAGAAACAGACAAAGGTAAGACCAATTGGGCTTTGTGTATTTATTTTTTAAGAAGGGCTTGTGGTTATTTTTAAGGAGGAATTGTGTATGTATTTTTAAGAAGGGTTTGTGTTTATTTTTAAGGAGGAATTGAGCGGTTTCTCTCTTTTTTCTATCTTTTTTTTCCTCTCTCTCTCTTTCTGTCTATCTCTCTCTTTGTTTTCTCTTTCTCTCTACAAAGAGCTCGTCGGCCTTGTTGAGATATCCGTAGTTTGTCGGGTTGAGATGCAGGGGACGAGGTGTGCCTGGCTTACTGAGACATCCGAGGTTGTCGGGTTGAGAAATAAGTGGCCTTTTAAAAAGAGTTAAGTAGTCTGCCAAGTTGAGAAACTGGGGGTCTCGATTGGTGGGTCAGCCTGGTTGAGATACTTGGGACATTTTTTTTAAGGGATAAGGAGTCTGCCAAGTTGAAAAACTGGGGTCTCGATTAGCGGGTCTGCCTATTTAGAACCAGTTGCAATGTTCTGCCTGGTTGAAATACTTGGGCCATTGTTTTTTTTTAAAAGAGGGGAATTGAAAAGTGATCTACCTACCTACCTACCTACCTACCTACCTATCTGGAATGCTCTGGATTACAGTCCAACATATGTGTTATTTGAATCCTAAGTATAATAAGGAATTTAGAATGTTAAGTTACAAGTTGACCAAACGGTTAGGGGATGAAGCCTGGCCGGTTGGGGGCACCTGGAAAGTAGAGACAATTATATGGGAAAGGAAGGTAGGAAAGGAATGGAAGGGAGAGAGTTAAGAAACAAGGATAGCACTATGAAAGGATGGAAAGTATTGCAACTAGAATGGCAGAGGAACAAAGATAAAGAATTAAAAGACAGGCAGGAGGTGAGAAACAGGTGTTGGTTAGTAAAAATAAACCCAGTACTGGTAAATCCTCTGGAGGAGACTTCATGTCTGGCACGACGACCCTGTTTGGTAGTGAAGATGAGGAGTTAGATAATCTTGGGAGATGTCCACCTCCCTACGTCCCACCAGTAGCGATGGCATCCTTACCTGTAACAGCTCCGTCAGTAATATCCCTATACCTTGAAGTTCTGACCTTACACAGCTCCCCAGAATTGGGAGCATGGGAATGCCTTTCTGTGCGTAATTTGCTTAAGGCATTGATGCTACCAGAACAGCTGGCCATTATTAAATGTGCTGTACACACTGGTGCTGGGTCCCTATAACCAAAGGCAATGAGTTTGCCGATAGTGTATCCAAAAAAGCAGCCTGTACGTCCAAATGCGTGGTGACATCTGCGTGGATACTAGCAGATAGAACGGTCCTGCCAGATATGAGGGAGGTATGTACATTACAGAGGGACGCCTCTAATATATAACAATAACTATGGAAACAAGAGGGCTGTGCCATTTATTCGGCTCACCCCGCTTGGACAAGTTGGTGTACACAATGCATTTTTACCTGTTTTACTAACATATATTCACTTCCTTACCCATGCTGGTAGGGAGGGAATGATAAGGATGACAAAGGAAACGTGGTGGCACCCGAAAATTAGGCAAGAGGCACTGAAGCAGGCCTCGTAATGTAAAATTTGCCAACAAAGTAATCCAGGCAAACCAATTAAGGTACCCTCAGGGGTGACGCCAATGCCCTCACAACAGTTTGAATGCATACAGATTCATTTTATTGAAATGCCAAGGGCCCAATGTTATAAATATTGCTTAGTGATTTTATATTTATTTAGCAGGTGGATTGAAGCTCTATCAACCGCTAATAATACTGCTGAAACTACAGTAACATTGTTGTTAAGAGAAGTTATTCCCAGGTTTGACCTACCTACTGTCATCAGCTCGGACAATGGTCCCCATTTTATTGCCATTATTAATAAGGAAATATGTGCACATTTTAATATCCAACAGCAATTTCACTGTGTACACCACCCACATGTATTTGGGATGGTGGAAAGAGCCAATGGGGCATTGCAAAACAAAATTACCCTGGGGGAATCCTTTTTCTGACAAGCAGTATGTCATAAAAAAATTGGGGATGAAGGAAAATTTGGTGGAGAAACGAGGATAGGGTAGGGAGACTGGAAAGTCATGGGTAGTCTGACTAATCATGATCTGGATCAATGTCCAATTAGGGTTAGGTAACCAGGATTCTGGTAATCAGAAGTTTTGTCAGAAAAAGGGAAAGTAAATTACAAAGAGACATCTGAAGATGAAATATTATATACTGCTGGTAAAACAATGTTTTTGTATATGTACTGCTTGTAAAACAAGGTTTTTGTATATGGAATGTGTGAAATTTGAAGCAATGGGCAAATGTGTGTGTCCCTTTAAGAACAGTTTGTCCTTTAAAATGCAAATGAACAGACAGGTTATGGTGTGCCCCTTTAAGACACTGAATGGGGGCGGGGGGGGAGGGGCGGAGTAATGATAAAATGTGCTGGTTGTCATAAATCTTTTGAGCCAAGTTCAAAAAGAGACTCATCCCGATTAAAGTGTTAAATGAGATTGGAAATGTCAAAATTAAAGAGAAAAAGGAAATGTATATATTGATTACTGTTTCTGAGTGAGTACTTTTGGGAAAGATTGTTTTGATGTGATATCAGAGGATGTCCTTTAAAAGGTGAATGAAGCAAGATTACTGTCTGCAGACAAACAAAGGTGTTGAAGCATGTGCTGTGTTCGGGAAATTAATGTACATGTAAAATTGTCTTATGGCTTACAAAAGGGAACTCACAATGAGGGATAAAAGGTAAGAAGATAAGTAGATTGGGGAAGAGAACATATTTGGAGAATTGAATATTTAGGTGGGGAGAGCCTCTTCGGATATAATCAGATTAAATAATAAGTTCACAGGGAAGTGTTTGAGAAGGAACTGCAGATGCTGGAAAGTCGGTGGTAGACAAAAGTGCTGGAGAAACTGCAACTAGCGAAACAGGATTTACAACTTTTTTTATTGATAAAGGACAGGCTGCTGTGCCCACCCCCTGGAGAGTGTGGGGAAGCCACCGACAGGCCCTGGTCAATTAACTAATTATGTATGGACAGCAATTAACCCATGTCTTGCCAGATCTGCATTCCCAGGTTAGAGGAACTGTGCTAAAAACCAGTGAGCACAGGGACGGGTCCATAAAGGCTACAAGATGAGTATGTGTTGGGACAGGAAGAAATTGAGGCTGTGTTGAAAGGAACAATCAAGTGTTACCAAAAACATAAACTGCCATGAAGATTGAAGATCATCGTCGTTGAATACAATTGATTGACTGTGAACAGTTTGTGGAAACAAGAAAGGACAATGGCGATTGACCCTCCTTTTATTCTGGGGTGGCCCACATGGACTGGACTTTCTTCAGAATGGCAAACTTGCGGACTAACCCACATTTAAAGGATGGTACTTCATTTTAAACAAGATTGGAGTCAAACATGACAAGCGCAGCAAACATACCCTGACTACAGACAGTAAGAGATCTGCAAAGGGCTAGTTAAATGTACCTGGTTTTGCCACAACCAAGGCCCTGGTGTATTTTTGGGAAACAGCATGTTTGTGACAGGGCATTGTTATGTTACATAGAGAAGCATGAACCAGTTACACCAGCACATGGGGAGTTCCAAGCAAAGCCTAACGAAGGCTGATCAATTTTTTATGATCTTTTTCCTGTCCTGTGGTAGTATTATAGTGTCATGGGACTAATTAGAATGGCCTTAGATTTTATCCTAGCAGAGAAAGGAGGGACATGTGCAATAATAGGCTGAGAATGTTGTACTATTAATTTGCATGATGAGATGCTTATGGTTTTCCATATGTACTCGGCAAGGACTGTAGTTATTATCAAGATTTTGATAACAGGATGGAATGATAAGGCTAAATTATGTTTAAAATATAAGAAAAGCTTACAGCTTATATTTAGTCTCAAATTAGGCTTTTCTCCAGTAGAATAATACAGAAAGACAAGTCAGGTTACTTTGTATTGAGATAATGAATTACTTTAAAATGCATCTAGTATTTGGCGTGAAAGGAAGCCAGATTAATCTCAGTAAGGGGTATTGGGACAAATGCCCGATGTTTATGAGGGAGGAGGTGACGAGAGAAGAAGTTAGATTGATCCCAGTAAGGGGCAATGACAAATAGCTGAAGCCTTTGATGTGACAAGTCCACGCAGGCGCATCCTGTAGTGATCTTTATTCTCTGTACCTCTGACCATGACTAATGTCTGTGGAATGTGTTAAGGTGACAAAAAAAAACCACACACTATATAATACAATGTATTTCTGTTGTTCAGAGAAGTGGACTGAGGACAGCTCACTGAGGAAAGTATTACTCATTTCCATCAGCCGATAATAAATAGTTTTGAACTGGTCTACCAAACAGTTTGTGTGTTGTCTGTTTATTAAGAAGCGAACCTGTTTAGTTGTTATTTAAGTAACTTTTTTCATGACCGCATCTTTTGTCATTTCATTAATTCCCAATGTGTTCTTTAATGAGTCTGGAACGGCATGGAAGTGACCAGGGACAATTTGCAAAAATGTGCGATGAAGGCAAAGAAAAATTCCTATTCACAAAAGGTGCACTTTTTAAATTCTGTACCCTGGGGGCTGTGGATGCTCAGTCTTTGAGTACATTCAAAACAAGGAGCAAAAAGAATGTAGACACTGTGGGTATCCTCCAGACCATGTCCCCTTCTCGCTGCTACCATCAGGCAGGATATGCAGAAGCCTGAAGTCTCACACATCAGATTCAGGAACAGTTACCGTCCTACAGCCATCAAACTCTTGAAGCAACCTGCACAACCCTAATCCTACCTCAACAGCAGAACATGACAGCTTACCTTGTGTACTGCAATGGACTTAGTTTCTAATTGATTTTGGACTAATATATTGTTTTTGCAGTCTTTTTTTCCCCTACTGTCTTGCATAATGTGTAATTTAGGTATCATTTATGTTTTTGTGTGTTGTCTGAGTCAGTACCTATCATACTGCTTGCTGCAGGAAAGGTTTTCATTGTAGCCGTGCCTCACTAATGTATATAATAAATATGATAATAAACTCGAATTGACTAGAATAGGTAGCTGCAACAGGGAGAGAGAGGGGGAGAGAGGGTGATTTACAAATAATTAGTCAGAGATGATTAATACACAGGGAGCTACACAGATAAATCATACGAGATTCATGATGTACTTGTTACAAGATACAGAGTGTAGGGATTACACGGGTATGGACCATGTACAGAGAAGGGCAATACACGAGGATGAACCTTGTACAGACAGAGGGCAATTTAAAGGTAATTGGCTACAGAAAGAGGCCAATGTACGGAGGGCTGGAGCCAAGAGAATCAATGCACCAGGAATACAGCATAGAAGAGGGCAACATACAAGGGATGACAGAAAGGGAGAGAGAGTAACATAGAAATAATTAAATACAGAGAGCATTATGTCAAGAACTGAACACTAAGTGAGCAAAGTAGAGAGAAGAGGACATGGAGAGGGAGAATAATACAGAGAAAGGACGATAAATGGGATTAGATAGGAAAAATATATAATGGACAAGACACTATATATGGGCTCTATATATGGGCTCAGAGAATACAATATTTTAGGGGTCAGTATGCAGAGTGAGTGCAATATGCAGAGAACTCACAGATCTTAAGGGGTTGGACAAGCTAGATGCTGGAAGATTGTTCCCGATGTTGGGGGAGTCCAGAACAAGGGGTCACAGTCTAAGGATAAGGGGGAATTCCTTTAGGACCGAGATGAGGAAAACATTCTTTACACGTAGAGTGGTGAGTCTCTGAAATTCTCTGCCACAGAAGGTAGTTGAGGCCAGTTCATTGGCTATATTTAAGAGGGCGTTAGATGTGGCACTTGTGGCTAAAGGGATCAGGGGGTATGGAGAGAAGGCAGGTACGGGATACTGAGTTGGATGATCAGCCATGATCACATTGAATGGCGGTGCAGGCTCGAAGGGCCGAATGGCCTACTCCTGCACCTATTTTTCTATGTTTCTATCTGATTTTTTTTTGAGGAAATTACAAAGATGATTGATGAGTTACGGCAGCGGATGTTGTCTACAGTGGCTTGCAAAAGTTTTCATATCCCTTGAACTTTTCCACATTTTGTCACGTTACAACCACAAACGTAAATGTATTTTATTGGGATGTTATGTGATAGACAAACATAAAGTGGTGCATAATTGTGAAATGGAAGGAAAATTATACGAGGTTTTCAAATTTTTTTACAAATAAAAAACTGAAGTGTGGCGTGCGAAACATTCAGCCCCCTTTACTCTGATACCCCTAGATAAAATCCAGTGCAACCAACCATTTGTGTGTAATCTAATCTCAGTATAAATACAGCTGTTCTGTGAAGGCCTCAGAGGTTTATTAGAGAACATTAGTGAACAAACAGCATCATGAAGCCCAAGGAACATACCAGACAGGTCAGGGATAAAGTTGTGGAGAGGTTTAAAGCAGGGTTAGGTTATAAAAAAAATCCCAAGCTTTGAACATCTCACGGAGCACTGTTCAATCCATCATCCGAAAATGGAAAGAGTATGGCACAACTGCAAACCTACCAAGACATGGCCGTCCACCTAAACTGACAGGCCGGGCAACGAGAGTATTGATCAGAGAAGCAGCCAAGAGGCCCATGGAAACTGGCGGAGGTTCACCTTCCAGCAGGACAACAACCCTAAACATACAGCCAGAGCTACAATGGAATGGTTTAGATCAAAGCATATTCATATATTAGAATGGCCCAAAGTCCAGACCTAAATCCAATTGAGAATCCCTGGCAAGACTTGAAAATTGCTGTTCACAGACGCTCTCCATCCAATCTGACTGAGCTTAAGCTATTTTGCAAAGAAGAATGGGCAAACATTTCAGTTTCTAGATGTGCAAAGCTGGTAGAGACATACCCCAAAAGACTTGCAGCTGGAATTGCAGCGAAAGGTGGTTCTACAAAATATTGACTCGGGGGCAGAATACTTTTGCATGCCACATTTTTCTTTTTTTTTTTATTTGTAATCAAATTTGGAAACCATGTATCATTTACCTCCCACTTCACAATTATGCACCACTTCGTGTTGGTCTATAACATAAAATCCCAATAAAATACATTTACGTTTGTGGTTGTAACGTGACAAAATGTGGAAAAGTTCAAGAGGTATGAAAACTTTTGCAAGCCACTGTATATGGACTTTATAGCATTTGGCAATATGGGCTGGTCCAAAAGAATAAGTCAGATAACATCTATGGTCTCTTGGTAAATTGGATCCATAATTGACTTGGCCATTTAAGACAGGGTGGAAGGGAGTTTCTCTGATTGGAGGTTGGTGACCATTGGTGTTCCTCAAAGAGCAGTGCTGAGACCTTCGTTGTTGTGATATGTATTCCTGATTTGCAAGAAAATGTAGGTGATCTAATTAGTAACTTTGCAGGTGACATACAAATCGGTGCATTTGTGGATAGCTGGAAAGATTGTCAAGGAACACAGCAGGATGTAGATCATCTGAAGATTTGGGCAGATAAGTGGCAGATGAAGTTTAATCCGATGAAGTTTAATGTCATACACCAGAGGGCATAGGTTTAAGGTCAGAAAAGGAAAGATGAGAGAGCTTTTTGAAGCAAGTTTTTTTCCCGCAGAGAGAATTGGAACCCTCGGCCAGGGGAGATGGTGGAAGTGACAGGAATGTTTAAGAGACATTTAGATAAACACATGAACAGGCAGGCAATAGAGGGACATAGCTCATGAGCAGGCAGATGGGACAAGTTTAGATTGGCCAAATGGTCAGTGCAGACACAGTGGTCTGTGCTATACCATTCCATGTTATATGGGTTGACTGGACAAAGAGAAAAGGCAATATATTTAAAATTATTGCATTTATGTTTAACATTGTAACTACATCCATATCATTAAAAAATAAAACGTCTTCAGGAATTATCCAACCATGGTGGTTCCTGCAGTGGCAATACCTGAGCAGGGTCCACACCAGGAGGGTACGTTCAGGCCTAATGATTAAGGCCACCCTAGATGCTAAGCTCCAATGGATGCATTTTTGCATTCAGTGTCCATCATTACTTTAGTTAACCATTGCTGGTTCACCACGAGCAGTTTACACCACACTGTTTAGGGGCTCCCCTTCAACCACACCACCAAATGCAGGGCAAGCCTACAACCATCATCTATGGTCTGTCACCTATACTCATCCACCAGCAGTTATCATCATGCATTTTTAGGTGTTGACACTGTAATAAACGCAGAAGAGTGGAGTACTATATACCACATTTGGAATGCCCTGACCAAAGCAACATCATCCATTATGATGAAGATTTTAAAGGATGCAGTATTACTCTTGATATAAAAGATACTAAGAATCTCTCACATTTATAAACTGCTTCATTTTGAGGGAGATTCAAACAATGAGAAAAACTGGCGGTAATGAAGCATTCAGTTCTCACTGAAGGTGGTAGATGCCAAAATCCTTACTTTCAAGGACTATAACAGCAACATCTTGCAACGTGCTAACATTTCTCAACTGAAGCAGGATTACTGCATATGTGTTCCATACGTGTACCTCAGTTCACCAAACTATAAATTAGTTGATTAGGTGGAAGCTGGGAATATTATGAGCAATGCCATCCCCGAGTCAGCTTTGCATTCATCATGGCTACAATAGGGAAATGCTCTATATATTCTGAGTTACCACACAACTAATATTGTAGATCATTTTCAACAGTGCTGTATTGGTCTTTTAGTTTAGTATAGAGAAACAGGCCCATCGGTCCACCAGGTCCGTGTCGATCAGCAATCCCCACCTATTAACACTATCCTACACAAACTAGGGATAATTTTTACATTTACCAAGTGAATTAACCTGTACATCTTTGGAATGTGGGAGGAAACTGAAGATTTTGGAGAAAACCCGCAGGGGAAGAATGTACAAACTCCGTACAGATAGCACCCGTAGTCGGGATCGAACCCGGGTCTCTGGCGCTACAAGCACTGTAAGGCAGCAACTCTACCGCTGTGACACAGTGCCACTCTAATGAAAAGAAGCACCTCACAAACTGCTTCTCTGAGAGGTGAATTTATGTATTGAGAGCAAGGTTTGCCTTAAGTGATGCAGTCTGTATTCATGCCAATCATGATATACATTGCACTCTAGTTTACCTGGTGTTCATGCATCAGGTGAAAATACCTTTGAGAAATGTACGAAATGAGTAGCTGGTAATTGACAAGAATGCTCCTATTGCAGTGAGATTATGTACTGTCTTGTGCAAATTCAACATAACATCCCAACTTCTATACTCAATACCTTGACTGATGAAGCTCAATGTACCGAAAGCCATCTTGACTACCCTATCTAACAATTACACCATTTTCTGGAAACTATACACCTTCACTCCGAGAGAGAAGGAATGGGCGACGTTTTGGGTCGAGACCCTTCTTTAGACTGAAGAAGGGTCTCGACCTAAAACGTTGCACATTCCTTCTCCCCAAAGATGCTGCCTCACCCGCTAAGTTACTCCAGCATTTTGTGTCTACCTTTGAATTAATCCAGCATCTGCAGTTCTTTCTTACACATACCTTCACTCCTAGATCCCTGTGCTCCAAAACACTCTCCAGGGCCTTACCATTAACTGCAAAAGTCCTGCCCTAGATTGACGTCCCAAAATACACCTTGCACCTATCTGCAGTAAACTCCATCAACCATTCCTCTGCCCACTTGCCCAGCTGATCAAGGTATAGCTGCAATCCTTAATAACCATCGTCGCTGTATACAATTATCACCCACATTAGTGCCATCTGCAAACAAATCATGCCTTGCACATTCTCATCCAAATCGTTGATATAAACAATAACACTTGAGGAACCAGCATCTGCAATTCCTTCCTACACACTTAAGGCACCCTACTTGGTCCATGATGAGACCCTATAAAATAAGGACCACTTCCCATATCTTGAAAGGTACCTTTAGAGATCGCTGCTGCCCCCCATGCTTCTCAGGCATAGACTGCCTACAATAGATACCTTTAAGCACTGGAATCAACACGTGTCATCTCACAGGCCAACCTGCCCAGCACATTGGCCCTGTGGTTACATGGGGAAATTGCAAGCTAAGTTGTACAACTTGACTTTCTGGACACCACTCCCGGCTCCATCCGAGCAAGAGATTGGAGGACACGCCATGCGTATTCTCAAAGCCTCTTTAAAGTGCAACATCCGCACCAACCTTGAGCATTCCAGCCAATTATTGCTCAAGACAGGACAATAATCAGATAGGCACTAACCTCAGGACCCTTTGGGAGTATGTGAAAGCCCAGCCTAACCCTTTCCAAAATACTAATCCTCTAGCCGCAGATAACATCCTGTTCACCCCTCTTCCCCCACCCCCCTCCATTACTGGTCTAACATTTATCTAATCAGTCATCCTCAAATAAATGGAGCTTCTGAGAACAAGAGTCCCAGACCCATACCACTTGCTGAATTACATAATAATTTATTGTTTCACCTCTGATCCTTCAGACATTTAACAATTTGCAGTCTCTACTTAGGCAAGCATGTTCTTTTTATGGATCTACTGAACCCTTCTCCTCCCCAGGCACTTTCTCCTGCAGTTGCAGGAGATGCAACACCCATCCCTACACCTCCTTCCTCATCTTGATTCAGAGAATGCGCAACTAAACCCCAGCCTACCCCTTAGTTGCGCATCGTCCAATCTTGTCTGTTGCATTCATTGCCTCCTCTACAATGGCAAAACCAAGCGTAGATCAGGCAACCATTTCAATAAACACATGCGCTCTCTCTGCCAGAGCCTACTGGAGGAAGCTATTTTAATTCCCCTTTACCTGCCAAACCTTTCTGTCTTCTGCCTCCTTCACTGCTAGGTGTACTCCACTCACAACCTGGCAAAACAGTACCTCATTTTCCACTTGGTTACCCTAGAACCCAATGGGATGAACATTGAATTTTGCAATTTCAGGGTCTGTAACTGCCCTGACCTCTTTCAAATGCTGAAGTCATCAGAGCCCTTACCTGTGTAACTGTACACCCATACCTCAACGAGTTCCACACCAGTCATGATGTAGAGTTTTTGCTTCCGTTGTGTCTCCAGGTCTTTTTCTCTGAAAATAAGTCCTTGAGTCCCTTTGACAACGCCTTCTCCCATCTCCAACATTCCTCCTCCTCCTCTTGTATTCCTCCTGCTATCCTTCTACTCTCTGGACCTTTTTATTCCAACTGCTGGTGTGACATCAACTGTGTCTTGACTTACATAGAAAACAGGTGGAGTAGGCACCACCATTCAATATGATCATGGCTGATCATCCAAAATCATTACCCTGCTCCTGCTTTGTCCCCATATCCCTTGATTGTGTTAACTATCTCTTGAAAACATCCAGTGAATTAGCCTCCACTGACTTCTGTGGCAGAGAATTCCAGAGATTCACAACTCTCTGGGTGAAGAAGTTTTTCCTCATCTCAGTCCTAAATGGCCTACTCCTTATTCTTAAACTGTGACGTGTTTAAGAAGGAACTGCAGATGCTGGAAAATCGAAGGTAGACAAAAGTGCTGGAGAAACTCAGCGGGTGCAGCAGCATCTATGGAGCGAAGGAAAAAGGCAATGGTTTGGGCCGAAACCCTTCTTCAGACTGTGACCCCTGTTTCTGGACTCCCCCAACATGGGAAACATTTTTCCTCCATCTACCCTGTCCAGAAGAATGTTGTTTCTATAAGATCTCCTCTCATCCTTCTAAATTCCAGTGAATATAAGCCCAGTCAACCCATTCTTTCATGTCAGTCCCGCCAACCCAGGAATTAACCTGGTGAACCTACACTGCACTCCTCCATAGCAATAATATCCTTCCTCAAATTAGGAGAATAAAACTGTACACAATATTCCAAGTGTGGTCTCACCAGGGAGCTGTACAACTGCAGTAGGACCTCCTTGCACCTTTACTCTCACTATGAAGGCTAACATGCCATTTGCCAACGTCACTGCCTGCTGTAACTGCATGCTTACTTTCGGTGAGCTGTGTGCAAGGACATTCTCTACTTCCCCAACAACATAGTAGAACCTCCCCCTCTTAAGGCACAACCCTCCGCACACTCAGCAACAATCCCAACATTGTTATTATAGCCTCCTACAGGAGAGGTGCTGTAGTCTGGTAGGCTGATCTCTACCATGTTGAGGCCAGGCTTCAACTCGCATTCACCTCATACTGACCCCCTTGACTATGACCCCACAGATGAACATCAAGCCATCACCTCCCAGACTGTTTCTGATCTCATCATCTCTGATGATCCCCCCTCCACAGCCTCCAACATTATCGTTCCCCAGCAGTGCGCTGCCTGCTTCTATCTCCTCCCCAAAATCCACAACTGGACTGCCTCAGCAGAGCCGTCATGTGTCTGCTCTTGCAGGTACTCTCAGGGGCTCAATTATTTTTCTACTATTCATAGTCTCTAGAAGATACAGTGGCTGCTCAAATATTGCATCCATTTAAGACAGGGATTGACAGGTAATCAAGGATGTATGATTTTGAAGGGAAAATTAAAATCAGCCAGTTTTATTAAATGTCGGTAGGGGCTTGATGTGCCAATTGACCCGTTGCTTCACCTAGGTGTTTTTGTGACGTTAATAAGTTGAGCAGTTTTCTATAGACGGCAAACAAATTATCCATTAGTCTATCCCAACAATCAATAAACTCCTTGCACAAATCTGGATGCTGTTTCCTTTTGGTTACAAAATTAAGCATTTAACAACACAGGCAGAGTTAGTTAGTTGGGACTTTTAATGCAGTCACATCCAGAAAAGGCTGTATCAAGGTTAAAACGTAGGCAGCAGGTTCATCAAGGTGAATTCTTCTAAGACTACTTGAACACGCATACTGCTTTCCAATTGTACCTCAGGAGGTACTCGACAAGTTTACAATGTACTGAAACCACCAATTCCAGTACATCCCCTGTTAATCAGGAATTGGGTGAGAGATACTCATTTCATTTCAGCGAGGGTTGGATGATTGCACGAGTGAGGTCCTCAATGCATTAGGTTTAACATCCATCACATAAGAATTACAAAAAAATACAAAATAGTCCCATGGAGGATGCAGATAGCCAGACCACTATACATAAACATTCGACAACTTCCCCCTTCTTTGCCCACTACCCTATTCTCATCCACATCTAATACCGTTTCCACCTCTATCTCTCAGTTTTACATTTATTGCCTTCACATGTGCTTACACTCCCCAGCCATACAAGGCAACAAGCCAAACCCCTTGTTCGAACACGCGTCCTCATCCTCCGTACCCCCTACGCCACGCATTCTAACCTTTCAGCTCTTACACCGACACAGCCTCCCCTCTCGTACTGGACCCATTCTCATCATGTATTTTCACCAAACTCTTCAGGTTTTATTTTATATCTCCTCCCTTAATGTAAACCAGATAAACCGGTATCCTGGACAACAGCAGCTCTCATCCCACGGCTAGCCCAGCTGTAATCTCTCAAATCTTGCCAGGAAATGCTTTTGACACAGCTCCATATACACCCTCAGAACAAGAGTGAGTTTCGGTGAGAATAGCTCAGACCGGATACCGGGACAATTGGAAAACAAAATGTTTTGCAAAAGCTTCAATTTTCATTCTACTTCTTTAAGTGCATCACACAGCTCAATATTTGTGTTCTGTAGCAAAAGTAGAGAGTTGGACCAGGCCTGCTCCCATGAACCCCACATGTTCCAATATAAAAGTACTGATTCATGACAGAACTTTACAAAGACAAGAGAGGTTGCAGAACTTTATGGCACAGGTTTCCTCCAGTCCCCCACAGCACAGCTGCAGAAACTCCCAAAGGCCTGCGTGCTTCAGTAAATTAAACTACTCCTTCTTAAGCCTTTGTAGATCAATTGCTTGGAGTCACAATGAAAGAAAGGCTACGATGAAATCTGATCTTTTGTCCCCATACAATGAGCAACTGCACAGTAGGAAGTTTCATAAGATGACCGAGTTTGGTGTCGGTCAACAACGTGGCAGACATGGGAAAATTGTATCTCTTCCAGTTCGTCTTAAATGCCTATCGAACGTAAAACTCTCTTCTCTTTCTCGTTGAGGTGATCTGAAAACGGTGTGTAACAGGGCTGTTGCGCAAACTGCCGGAGGTAATCTGTTAGATAAGCCTGAAATTAAAAGACAGAATGAGTGTGTGTGCATGTATGTATGTATATAAATATAAATAAAACGCACGCGAGCACATGCAAAAAAGAGCATTTACTACATTGGACTCGCCACATAAATCATGGCAAACACCAGCCCCCACATTCCACTCATCACCCAGAAATTACTGTAGCAAAGTTATTATTTACTACATTAAAAATCTTGATGACAAATGGCAGAGGCGCTCCAAATGTGATCCAACCACAGGCATGTGGAACAGCTGGTAGAGCCACCGCCTCTCGGCTCCAACCAGGGCTCAATGCTGACCTCTGTTGGTGTGGAGTTGGAACATAGGACCAGCTATGGGATTTACAAGCTGCACCTGTTCCCTTTCACATCCCTATCAGATGTAGTTGCAGTAGATTAACTGGCCACTGTAAATTGTTCAATGTGTGGTGCGAGTGGTAGAATCGGGGGGGGGGGGGGGGGGGGGGGGAGAGAAAGAGGAGTTTATGAGAAAGTGGGATGAGGGAAATAAAATAGGATTAGTGTAAATGGGCGCACGTTAGTCAGCACTAGGTGGACAGATGGATTTATTTCTGTGCTGTACAAGCCCCCTCTGGATGACAAACAGACTCAATTTCTAGATCTACAGTCGATTTTGTCCGCAAATCGTAAAATACAAATCACATGATGTAGTAAGCATATCTCAAGAGTATTGTACCAAAATGTACGCAAAACTGCTAAGAACTACTAAAAGTGGGCGTGGGGGGGTGGGGCTAGTTTTTCCATTCGTAGAAATGAACTTGTGTGTACATCAGACGTTTAGAAATTATAGAAACTCCTATATAGATGCAGAGGGTTACACGAAAAGCTGGAGAAACTCAGCGGGTGCAGCAGCATCTAAGGAGCAAAGGAGATAGGCGACGTTTCGGGTCGAGACCCTTAGTGATTAGTAGCATTCCTCGGGGATCTGTGCTGGGATATTGCTGTTTGTGGTTGATATCAACTATTTAGATTAGGAAGTACATGGCATAGAAACATAGAAAATAGGTGCAGGAGGAGGCCATTTGGCCCTTCGAGCCAGCACCACCATTCATTGTGATCATGGCTGATCACAATGGCATGAATAGCAAGTTTGCAGATGACACTAAAATAAGTGGTATCATCCGTAGTGAAGATGGCTATCAAAAATTACAGCCAGATCTTGTTCAGCTAGGCAAGTGGGCTGAAGAATGGCTAATGGGCTTTAATACAGATAAGTGCAAGGGATTGCATTTTCAGAGTACAAAGCAGGAAGCGACCTTCACAGTGAATAGTGGGGCCATAGGGAGTATTGTTGAGCAGAGGAATCTAGTATGGGTACATAGCTCCCTGCAAGTGGCACTACAGATAGATAGGGTGGGCAAGAATGCTTTTGGTGCACTGGCCTTCATCAGTCAGGGTATTGAGTATAGAAGGTGGGACATTATGTTATAGTTGTACACAACATTGGTGAGTCCGCATTTGGAGCAGGGTGTTCAGTTTTGGACACCCTGCTATAGGTAGGATATCATTAAGTTCGAAAGAGCGCAGAGAACATTTACGAGGATGTTGCCAGGACTTGAGGGGCTGTACCATAGGGAAAGGTTGG
Source organism: Raja brachyura (assembly GCA_963514005.1). The sequence goes on along the minus strand of OY740804.1, from coordinate 15,545,310 downwards.
GCAGGCTAGGACTTTATTCTCTGGAGCGCAGGATCATATGTAGGTGTATAAAATCATGAGGGGAATAAACCAGGCGAATGCAGTCTTTTACAAGGGTAGGAGAATCAAGATCCAAAAGACATAGTTTAAGGTGAGAGAGGCAAGATTTAAGAGGAACCAGAGGAGCAACATTTTCACTCAGAAGTTGGTTGGTAAATGGAATGCACTGCCAGAGGATGTAGTTGAGGCAGGTACGATATAACAGTTAAAAGATACTTGGACAGGCACATAGATAGAAACGGTTTAGAGGAATGTGGGTCAAACACAGGCAAGTGGGACTAGCTTAGATGGGACATCTTGAACGGCATGGACAAGTTGGTGTGGAAGGTGCGTTTACAAACAGTCTGGCACAACTTTAAAGGAGATCTCCTCACTAGGTCTAGCAGCAGACAAAGCTGCAACAACTACAAACACTTACTGCTGGAATAAAAATGCTGGAAATCTGAAATAAAAAGGAACAATGCTGGAAATACATGGGACATCAGGCTATATCTGTGTAAACAGAAGGAGTTAACATTTCAGGTCCAAACAAAGTACTTTCCAATCTTAGACCCAACATGAAAACCCTTTCTCTTTTCACAGACAATGCCCATGTGCTGAGTATTAAGTATTTACCTACGCAGGAGAATCCAATCAAATGACCTGTATCAGTTAGCCCAGCAATTCTCCAACACTGATTCCTCTGGAGAACACGAGGTAGTGAATCATGAGAAGATCTCAGCAGGGAGGGCAAATGTCACAACAGCCCTAGAGCACATGCAAGCCGAAGGGCAGAGGGATCAGAAGAGTTCAGAAGGGCAGAGAGTTACGTAGAAAACCAAGCACAGTGGTTGTATGCAACAACCCCTTTCACTACAACCATTACCAATCTTGGGAATGCATCCTGAGGACTCTGCATGGTACCAGTGAACTGTAAATGCAGGTGTTGGTCACTAAGCACAGTGCCATGTCTTTATTTTCATTTACATTGAAGGGCTGAGATGGTTCCCAACTCCTTCACTAAAACATTTGATAATCATTTTCATTCTTTGTACACATTCAGTCACCAGGCTTCTCCATTGTTATATGCCCTCCTTCCGTTTTATGCTGAAGATAAACATAAAAAGCTGGAGAAACTCAGTGGGACAGGTAGCATCTCTGGAGAGAAGGAATGGGTGACGTTTCTGGCCGAGACCCTTCTTCAGACCGTTTTATGCTGTTTACCATTTACAATTATATTACTCTTCTTCTCTCTCTGACAATCCATGACACTTCTTGAACATAGGCACACGTCTCCTTGGGGCATAAAAATTAAATATTTGTTCAGACACCTTGGCTGACATTTTATCCAGTAGCAGATTTAGCCAGTTTACTTCCATTATCTACCGACAGGCACCGCTCCAGAATACTGAATTCCCCAATGATTGTCAGTCATACTTGCCAGATTTGGCTCTGCTATCCTCATTATTGTGGCTCCAGTCAACGGAAAACTCCTCAAATTTCAAGAGCTTCCTCCACGTGAGAAATTGTAATTTGAAAAAATCCAGTCTGCTAATTACTGTGGAATAACATTTCATTAATGTCTGCTGGGCAAATATCAAAATTAAACATTCACTCTCAAACATTTAAAATTACCTGCAAATCAACTTGATACAAGGGATCCTTCAGCGTGTCTGGGTCATCTTCACCATCATCATCGTAATAATCATCATCTGTTAAAAGCGGACTATTAGTAACTGAACCCAAGTTCAGATAGTTTGAGAACACAGTTTGAAATCTGGCATGCTCAGGACTTTAGAAGTAGCAAATCAGCAGACTTCCTGGACTATTGAATGTTATTTTTTTAATTGACATTTCAATATCCTTTCAGTTCACTTGTAATACAGTTGGGGGATAAATCTTCCAATGAACAGAGCGAGAGGGGTGGGGTGGAGGGATGTGGGAGGACAGAGCCGTGGTGGCATGTGGAGAGCTCCAGGAGGAGGGTGAGCGCCCCATGGGAATGGGAAAAGCCCCAGGGATAGGAAGCCCAAACGCTCAGGATTTCCAAACGGTCCAAAAGCAGATTATTGAGGTTTTACAAGCATCAATCATTATGAAAATCATCTAACAAATGTAACCATTGAATAAAATCCACCATTTTTAACAATCCTGCCCAAAGGAAGCTTTTTATCAAATACGTACATCCATTTTAATTTACTTGAAACAATCTAAATATATGCATATTTGTGAATTAGTTTCTCAATTTGTACAGGTATCAGGGGTTTTGGGAGAAGGCAGGAGAATGGGGTTAGGAGGGAGATAGATGCCATGATTGAATGGCAGAGTAGAATTGATGGGCTGAATGGCCTCATTCTACTCTTATTCCTTATGATCTTATGACTGCGACTGGAAATAGGCTGGATCAGTCCAAACTGTCTGGTAACAATGAAAATGTTCAACTATATGAAAACTACAATGCAGTATCGGTGCCAGATAATTAAAAAAAAAAGGCAGATATACAAGGTACAGGCCTGAGGTAAATGAGAGGTAACAGAATCCAAAGTGGTCAGGATCATAAGAGCCAAAGAGATCAAGTGGACTTTGAATAGCTCCAGTGTGAGGATTGCAGGGTAATAACTAAGTACACAGTATAAATAATCATATGGGCCTATTGGGATACCTGAAGATGGGAGGAGGGAACAGACAGAAGATCAATTGGATCCTGGAGGCGTTAGGGAACAGGATCAATTAGCTACTGTTCAAAATCTGTCCGCCAACCACACAAATCACTGATTATACAGCCTTTCTCCAATCTTAAATGGTGTTATAAACAATAGGTGCAGGAGTAGGCCATTCGGACCTTCGAGCCAGTACCGCCATTCACTGTGATCATGGCTGATCATCCACAATCAGTACCCCGTTCCTGCCTTCTCCCTATATCCCTTGACTGCTATCTTTAAGAGCTCTATCCACTCTCTCTTGAAAGCATCCAGAGAATTGGCTTCCACTACCTACAGGTGTGGTCTCACACTAGGGCCTTGAACAACTGCCCTAACTGTACCATTTGTTAGAAAATGGTGGAGCTGACATTTCAGTTTAATTGATTATTAGTGACATGTCAAGACATTTATTAATGAACCTTCAATCAGTGGTTTACCGAAGAATTCAGATTTCACTGTACCTTAATTCGTACATGTGACAATAAACTGGCCATGAAACTTTGAGATGACACCCACCACACCATCAATTGAAGCCTTGAAAGTTGATCAATTTAGGGGTTCTTGCTTAATTTTACATTTTTGTTGCTCTATTTACTGCATCTACCTCCCTCATCTTCAATGAACTCTCCTCAATCTGCTCTGCTCAAAACACTTCCACAATTCTGATGATCAAGGAATATTCAAGAGTAATCTTTTCCCAGCGCAAGACAGATACCATGCCCAAAATGTAACAGTGCAGATAGTAGTACGCTCCACCACCCGACTTGCTATATGGTACTTTAGTATCTGCCCACTTTTAATCTGCAACAAGAACACTTACTAGAAGGAGTGGCAAATAACATGAAGATGGATATACCAAATCAGGGAATTAGATGCAATTATAAATAACTAAAACTGGACAAAATGGCCAGGATAATGTGGACCTCAAACTCTGCAGAAACCAAGTCCACTTTAGCAGAAAGAGCATTGGCTGTATTGTAGTGTAACATTTTATTGGCTAATTCCTGAGGGCAGAGTTGTGAAGGTGCAGATGATGTTTGGCATCACCTCTTTTGACGGAGCAAGGAGAGAGCCCAGCAGGTCAGTGGTTACTGCATGCATGGCAAAAGTAACGCCGTGCATGAGCAGGTAATGTGGCTGCATTTGGCCAAAGTCCCTCTGAACCTTTCCCATCCATATATGTCCAAAGGTTTTTAGAAAGTAGTAAGTATATCCACCTCAACAGGCAGCACATTACAGATACAGTAACATGCAGATACATACATTTCCCCTTACCTTAAGGCAAGGCCATCTGATTTTAGAACCGTATACCCTCCAAAAACCACTACGCACACCACTTTATCCATGTCCCTCATGATCTGGCCCATCTCAATGAGCTTACCCCCTCACCACTTACACCTTCCAAAGAAGAAAGTTCCATCCTAACCAACCTCTACCCTTAAAGAGCCTGCAATTACAGGCAAAATACTAGTGATTCTCTTTCGTACTGTTTCAAAATGCCTTTGCCACTCTGTCCACCTGACTAATCACTTCCAGGGAACTATGCACCTGTACTCCCCAATCTGTTCTATAACTACTGTGCAAGTCCTGCCTTGGTTTGACATACCAAAGTGCAATACCTTTCAGTTAAATTACATTTGCCATTCCTTGGCCCACCTTCCCAACTGATCTATTCCTTGATGTAAATTTTGATATGTTTCAGCACTGTCTACTTCACCACCAATTATACGAACAATGTTAGCTACATTGTTATCCAAATTGTTAATGCAGATAATAAACAGCAACAGACCCAGCACTGACCCGTGGCACACCTCTGGTCACAGGCCTTAAGCCAGAAAATCAACCCTCCACAACTGTCTTTTGACTTCTTCCTCCAAGCCAATTCTAAATCTACTGAGTTAGCTCACCTCAGATTCCATGAGATCTAAGCTTATAGACTAAACTACACGTGGGACCTTGTCAAAGTCCATATAGATAACCCCCACTCTCATGCCCTCACCAATTACTGGGTGACCTCTTCAAAAAACACTCAATTTGAGACACAATTTCCCACACACAAAGTCGTACTGAACATCCCTAATCAGTCTTTGTCGACCCAAATGCTGATAAATCCTGTCCCCAAAAATCCCCTCCAACAACATTGAAGTCAGGTTCACCGGCCTGTAGCTCCATGGCTTGTCCTTGCTGCCCTTAAATAACAGTGCAACATTAGTCACCCTCTAGTTTTCTGGAACGTCATCCACGGCTAAAGATGATGCAGATATCTCTACAACTGCCTCTGCAATTTCTTCCCAAGACAGACATGAGACAGGAAAAAAAAAGAAGAGATGGGGGTCCAGCCAATTATCATAAAGTCTCTGCATAAAGACTCTTGAATGCAGTATGAGCGTTGTGTAAGTGTACGTAACTCTGTGCTCCCCGCCCAACCCCGGTACGGTAGGCCTAGGGGACAGAGGAACACCACTACTCTTCAAATGCTGAGCTGAGCGCTAGCCATAAAGATGTGCATGCAAAGACGGTCGGCACGCACCCGCATACACGCTTTCCGCTAACATCGACTCCGCGGATTTCCATGCACTCAACCATCAGCACAGCGGCTCACTATCTCGTGGAAAGATTCAGGATTAAATTTAATTGTCACGTGTACCAATTAAGGCACAGTGAAATTTGAGTTACCATACAGCCATACCAAGTCAAAAGCAAAAATACACACAGCATATAAAATAAAGTTTAACATAAAGATCCAACACAGTGGAATCAACATTCGTCACTGTGATGGAAGGCAACAAAAGTTCAGTCATCTTTCTCCTTTGTTCACCCGTGGACGGGGCCATTGAACGGGTCTGTTGCCGATGGTCCATGGTTCAAGCCTTCTCGTCGGGATGATCGAAACTCCGGCGTCGGGGCGGATTGGAACACTCCGTGGCATGGAGCTCCGGAGTCGGCCGCTCCTTACCGGCCGCTTCTTACCTGCTACACAGTGTTAAAGTCCACAGACCCCGCGGTCGGAGCTCCAACACTAGCGATCCCCGGCAAAAGATCTCAGGCTCCGCATTGGTAAGTCCGGGTCGGATTTAGACAGATTTTATTTTAACTGAATGTCAAAATCCACGGAAATCTCATGCCTGCTAGATTTGAGGAAACAGATAGCCAGGCCCTGAAGATTTATCTGCCTTAATGCAGTTCAACACCACAGAAACTCTCTTTGATAATTCATATCAGATCTACAACATCACAACCCTAATACCCAAGATACTAAGTTTCAATGAGTTTTACTCAGTAAAAATTGGATGAGAAATATTTATTCAACATCTCCCCATCTCTTTTAGCTCCACACGGACAGCCATTCAGATTTTTAGACAACCTACTTTTTCCACAGCCATTTCTCTTAATATTACTGTAGAATCCCATAGGATCCATTGTACGTTCACTTTCCCCCCCCATGATTGACGTCTTAAGTGTTTCAACATATCTAATGCTCAGAGAGATTGACTTCATCCAGGTCATGTATACCCCCTTCATTATCCTAACCAGGGAAGCCTCAACATCCCGTCCACATGGGTTCTCTAAATTTGCCAACCTTACCCTTCACACTAACAGGAACTTGCTGTCTATGTAATCTTGCTATCTCACTTTTGAGAGCCTCCCATTTGCCAACCATCCCTTTCCTGGAAAACAGGCCATCTCAATTGACCTCTTACCGGATGACTCCAAAATCAGCTTTGCCCCAGTTTAGGACCGTAACTTGTCGACCAATCCTATCCTTCTCCATAGCTACTTTAAAAATAATAGAATTATGGTCACTAGGTGCTCCTCCACTGACATTTCTGTCTCATAGAAACATAGAAATTAGGTGCAGGAGTAGGTCATTCGGCCCGTCGAGCCTGCATCGCCATTCAATATGATCACGGCTGATCATCCAACTCAGTATCCCGTACCTGCCTTCTCTCCATACCCTCTGATCCCCTTAGCCACAAGGGCCACATCTAACTCCCTCTTAAATATAGCCAATGAACTGGCCTCAACTACCCTCTGTGGCAGAGAGTTCCATAGACCCACCACTCTCTGTGTGAAAAAAGTCCTTCTCATCTCGGTCCTAAAGGATTTCCCCCTTACCCTTAAGCTGTGACCCCTTGTCCTGGACCCCCCCAACATCGGGAACAATCTTCCTGCATTTAGCCTGTCCAACCCCTTAAGAATTTTGTAAGTTTCTATAAGATCCCCTCTCAATCTTCTAAATTCTAGAGAGTATAAACCGAGTCTATGCAGTCTTTGTTCATAAGACAGTCCTGACATCCCAGGAATCAGTCTGATGAACCTTCTCTGCACTCCCTCTATGGCAATAATGTCCTTCCTCAGATTTGGAGACCAGAACTGTACGCAATACTCCAGGTGTGGTCTCACCAAGACCCTATACAACTGAAGTAGAACCTCCCTGCTCCTATACTCAAATCCTTTTGCTATGAAAGCTAACATACCATTCGCTTTCTTCACTGCCTGCTGCACCTGCAAGCCTACTTTCAATGACTGGTGTACCATGACACCCAGGTCGCGCAGCATCTCCCCTTTTCCTAATTGGCCTCCTACATCATTCCCTAAGAGGTCCAGGATTGTGCCCTCTCCTTATATTGAATAATGAAGCTTTCATGAAAACGTTTAACACATTCCATCCCGTTCATCTTTTGCATTATGGGAAACCTCTCTCCCTCCCCTCCTCTCCCTCTGTCTCCTGCCCTTCTGTCTCTGTCTCTCCCCATTCTCTCTCTGCCCTCACCCTCCCCCTCTAGACGCACCTGCGGGTTGGGGGCTATGCACCAGTGGATAGGGTTATGGGGTAAAAGGAGCAAATTAATAATATTAATATAATATCGAGGGGGGTAGTTAGTGTGTGTGTGTGACGCCGCATGCCGCCCCCCGGCAAACACGCTTTGGGGGAACAGACCCAACGGGTCTGCACTTGGTCTAGTATACTTATTAAAACTCTGATCTTGTTTGTGTGTACATGTGGTTGCCTTTACTACGCGGTAACAATTACATTTTTACATATTCTAATTGACATTTATCCCCTCTCAGCAGAGACCACCTTCACTGAACATTTTATGCTTTATTTCTCGACTCATTAGTGATTTAAAGTTTAAAAAAAATCAAGGCTTTGAATTTAAAACGACCAGCTTTAAATGATGATGTCACAATAGCTCGGCTAGCATTGATCAGCTTCACTGGAGATTTCATCCTATATTTCACGTTATTCGCAATTAAAGCTTTAAAAATGACAACTTTCAAGATTTTGACATTCTGATTTACATTTGTCCCCTCTAGGCAGTCACCTTCACTGAGCATTTTATGTTTTATTTCTCAACATTACTGATTAAAGTTTAAAAAATCAAAAGACTTGGAATTTAAAAAGACCAGCTTCAACTGATGACATCACAATGGCTCAGCAAGCAGTGATCAGCTTCACGGAAGATTTCATCCTATATTCAGATTCTTCAATCAGCTTTGAATGGCGCCACAATGCAAGGGGATTGCTGCCCTCTCCAACTCCCCTACAGTTTTAACTTCATAAACCACAGATTTTTCATAAGGGGGGCCGCCTAGCTGGAATGTTCCCGTCCTCCCACAGCGCGGTGCTCCGTCCTCACCGCCCCTCCCTCCCACACACTTCCCATCACGGACCAAATATGATTTGAAGGTAATATGGCCAACTCTCAACACTGTGGTAAAGGAATCCAATCCCACTTACAGACCAGATTCTAAAGTTATTCAAGGTCATTCTCCAACTTCACATTCCTGACAACAGCTCAGAAACCATAGGGACTTAAATGCACATAGTTCTGAAGTGTGCTCTGAGCAAGAGAAGGACCAAAATTGCAAAGCCATAAAGTTATTCCTTCCACCCCCCCACCCCCCCGTTGCATTCGGGGAATGGGTGAGTGCTGGAATATTGCCTTGGGGGAGCCGACCCAATGGGTCTGCACTTGGTCTATATACATATATATATATACACGTGAGAGAGTGTGTGTGTGTGTGTCCGCGCACATATATACACACACTGAACTTTTTTTCCTCTCTCGTTCATCATATTATTTAGTGTACTATGTTTACATATTCTGTTGTGCTGAGTTTAATTGTTCCGTCTGGAACATATGACAGTAAAACATTCTTGACTCTTGATCATTTCATTCCTGTGTCTAAGTTCTACCCATATAGCCTCACTGGATGAGCCCCACAAGAATATCCTCTGCAATCAAAAAGCAACCTCCTCCTCTTCTTTTACCTGCATGATGTTCCCTCTAGTGGAAAATCTAAATCCAGGTGGTTAGTATGTAAAAATAAGGCTTCACCCATTTGAAGTGTCCCCTTTTGCTTTCTTTGGAATTTTCTTCTCAAACGGAGATGTAAACAGAGTATTTTGCAAAAATAAAGTTGGGAATGTGGAGTTGTGGTAATGACCAGATCAGCTTGACTTTGTTGACTGGTGGAACAGACGGGCCACATGCCATTGATTTACTGTAGAATACATAAATAAAACACAAACTATTCAATAACAAAACTAGATGATTAAAAAATGAGTGGAAATGATTAGAGCCTCTTACCACATCTAATGCTTCCCCCTGTATTGAGCAGATCTGATAACAACTGTCCGGCTAGTCCATCATCATCATCGTCATCGTCATCATCATCATTGTCATCGTGGTCCTCCCACATGTCGTTTGTTTCATCTAAATACGCAAGATAAAGAGCCATCAGCCTTCAGGGTATAGCTGAAGGATGAGGTAACATGACAGTGCGGAAGGATACCCAAGTTGTTAAATTGATGGCGGTGGGCCAGAGAGGGGGAAGAGAAATGGAGGAGACTATGGAGAGATTGGAGATTATGTCCAAGTTACCTTGATTCCATTCAGCTGTATTGGATTGCCGGGAGATATTTGCTTCCATTACACTGGAGAGTTCACCGATCACCAACTTGAAGAGTTTAACTAGTAGAGGAATATTTGTCCATCGTTCCGGATCTGTGGAATCCAACAGAACATGTAAAATTAACATTATGCTGAGTAGAACTAGGAACACAATTTGAGGTGCAAGAAAGAATACCACTGCATTGGAAGAAAATTGAAAAAATTGATACGTTTCCTTGCTTTAAACTGCATTTGGGTCTCACCATGGTATATACAAGGACCCCAGGAACAAGAGCAGATTTACTAACAAACTGAAGGTTGAACAACCACACTCCCAGCCCAAAGAGCTCCTACTTACTTCTTCCCAAATATTGCGCAAATATAGTCCTCAAACTCATCTCCTCCTGGTTCTTTTTCATTAATCATGAAGCCACATCACCATGAAAGAGCAAACTAGCGAGTGGCTTACACTATTGTTTTGACATTGTCCAAATAATATTCCCTGTTGAATATATGCTACTTTCTATCAACAGTTTTTTGAAGCCCCCACCTGCTTTGATGAAAAATTCCAGATCCAAACAACTCAATGCACATTTTTCTGGACCTATTGGGCAGACTGGTTCATCTGTTGTCATTCAAACAAAGCACGACCAATCCCATCTTTAAACCTATTTGCATGACATCCCCATCTGTGACCCTTTTGTGTATCAACTTATCATCTCCAAACAATCATCTTTGTAAACTAGCATCCAGTTTCTTTTGTCTCCATTTGAATTTCATGAACCAGTACAAGTCCCTTTGAGCAAATGTTCATTGCTTAAACTGGTTTTCTATTTGTTCTGCAAAAGTAAATAACTGCAAAGTGCAACATTGCATTTCACCCCTTCTTTTTTGCATAATCTGTTTTTTTCTCTGTTGCACCTTCCTAACTTCAATAAATCTGGATACTTTGAAACAAAAAATCATGATTGTTATATTGGAAATGGGACTGCAGATGTTGCAATGTTTTTCTTTTGATCTAATTAATCATGCTGCATGCTTCCAACACAGGAAATAGACTATTAACTGACGTCTATTACAAAGCCACCGATTCCCACAACTATCTTGACCATACCTCTTCCCACCCGGTTTCCTGGCGAAAACAGGTGTTTAGAAATTTTTACAAAGTAATTAAAAACAAAAGAACTGAAATATCACATTTACATAAGTATTCAGATCCTTTACTCAGTACTTTGTTGAGGCAAGTTTGGCAGTGATTACAGCCTTAAGTATTCTTGGGCATGACGCTACAAGCTTGGCACACCTATATTTGGGTAATTTCTCCCATTCTTCTCTGCAAATCCTCTCAAGCTCTGCCAGGTTGGATGGGGAGCATCGATGCAGTTATTTTCAGGTCCCTCCAGAGATGTTCAATCGGGTTCAAGTCCGGGCTCGGGCTGGGCCACTCAAGGACATTCACAGACTTGTCGGGAAGCCACTTCTGCGTTGTGTGCTTCGGGTCGTTGTCCTGTTGGAAGGTGAACCTCTGCCCCAGTCTGAGGTCCAGAATGCTCTGGAGCAGGTTTTCATCAAGGATCTCTCTGTACCTTGCTCCCATTCTTGCCGCTAAAATACATCCCCACAGCATGATGCTACTACTACCATGCTTCACTGTAGGCATGGTATTGACCAGGTGATGAGCGGTGCCTGGTTTCTTCCAGACGTGATGCTTGGCATTCAGGCCAAAGAGTTCAATCTTGGTTTCATCAGACCAGAGAATCGTGTTTCTCATGGCCTGAGAGTCCTTTAGGTTCCTTTTGACAAATTCCAAGCGGGCTGTCATGTGACCAGACAGAGTGGCTTCCGCCTGGCCCCTCTGCCATAAAGGCCGGATTGGTGGAGTGCTGCAGATATAGTTGGCCTTCTGGAAGGTTCTCCCATTTCCACAGAGGAACTCTGGAGCTCTGTCAGAGTGACCATCGTGTTCTTAGTCACCTCCCTGACCAAGGCCCTTCTCCCCAATTGCTCAGTTTGGCCAGGTGGCCAGCTCAATGAAGAGTCTTGGTGGTTCCAAAGTTCTTCCATTTAAGAATAATGGAAGCCAATGTTCGGGACCTGCAATGCTGCGGAAATTGTTTTATACCCTTCCCCAGATCTGTGCCTCGACACAACCATGTCTTGGGAGGTCTACAGACAATTCCTTCGTCTTCATGGCTTGGTTTTTGCTCTGTCAACTGTGGGACCTTATATAGACAGGTGTGTGCCTTTTCAAATCATGTCCAACCAGTTTAATTTACCACTGGTGGACTCCAATTAAGTTGTAGAAACATCTCAAAAATAATCAATGGAAACAGGATGAACCTAAGCTTAATTTTGAGAGTCATAGCAAAGGGTCTGAATACTTGTGTAAATGTGAAATTTCCGTTATTTCTTTTTAATGACTTATAAAAATTTCTAAACACCTGTTTTCGCTTCTTCATTCTGGGGTATTGCGTGTAGATTGACGAATGAATTTAATCCATTTTAAAATAAGGCTGTAACGTAACAAAATGTGGAAAAAGTGAAGGGGTCCGAATACTTTCTGAATGCACTTTACTTCCCTTTTGTTCATGGGCACTTAAGGGGAAAATGTTTCACACTATGTATCTTATCAATGTCTTCCGTCTTTTGTATAAATCAGTCAGATCAGTCTCAGGCACCATCACTCCAACAAACAAACCCAGTCTACCGAATCTCCTCAAGAGAAACCGCAGACAACACCCTGGCAAATCTCCTCCAGTGTTGTGGTCATTAATAAAGAGATAAACTGTAAAAGTCGGTTTGTGGCCTTCAAAAACCTGGTTGAATTCGGAGGTTCTTACTTTTTGCTGCCTTGGAACGAGTTCGTATTCCCTCATCAGCATTGAACACTTCTTCCCCTTTCACCATGATATCTTGTAGTCGCTTGTCATCTGTGTTAATACCATGTTGCAGGAGCTTGCACATTGCTACAGTACTGTGGAGTAAACAGAATCTGGTTCATGATCAACTTTGAAACATGGTGTTACAGCCAATCAAGAATAATATGACACGGCAAAAGTCCTAATATAGGATTTCCTCTGACTTTTGGACTGCTCCTGGTTAATGATCGGACTGGGGTTCCATTTCAGGAACACTGGTTGCAACCATTTGCAGGTGAGCATCTCTCGAAATTGATTGGCAAACGATCCTGCATTAGATATATGGTAATAAGATCTCCACACTCTACCATTTAACACTTCCAGATCAGATAGAAGTTCTTGCCTCACCCCTTTCGATCAGCTATATCCCCTCTATTTCATCAACTTGACGAAGGACCCCGATCCCAAATGTCAGATTTAATTTTCCAGTTTCTTCGAAGACTCCTCTGCTCCCTTTAGGCCTGTACTTTTGGACCCATTCGCTACATTTTATTATTAATATATTAACACTACTCCCCCCTGTCTCAATCCATTTCTCTTTTCATCTCTGCCCTTTGTCTAACCATCTGCCTATCACCGCTCTCCCCATCTCTATTCAGCCATCACTCACCAGGCCTCATCCTATTCCCACGTCTCGTCCAGCTTTCCATGATCACCCAGCACAGTGTTTCTTTATTTATAAGAAAATACTTGTTTTAACTGCTTTTTTTAATCTTTCTTCGTTAATCAGGAAAACCTTTACATTCTTTACCACGTTATAGGAATGCAATCTTCTCAATACTGACATCCATTGAAGTTTTCATATTAACCAATAGTTACATTTCCTGCTGATTCACTTGGGCCAACCCCATATAAAACTCGCTGAAATTCAATGCATTAGCAGTTGAATATTTTCAGATATGGTCTCATCCTAACTACAGTAATTCTACTGGCATTCTGTTTGCAAATGCTCTTCCATTAACACCTCTTCCAACTTTATTTCCCAAAACAAGATGAGGATAGTTTCCTTCCTTATCAAGCTGGAAGTGGAATAAAGTTCTTATACACATTTCATGACTGCTTTCTCATCTTGCCTTCTTTACTGTTACCATCCCAGCCTACTTTAAGAGATCTAGCCCATCATCATCAGAAAACTGAAGTTCTGAAACTGTTGCCGAGAAATATCCTCCCCATCTTTCCACCATTTGGACACCCAATAGGCATAACATTCCCTTTTGTTTCTTTACACAACAAATGGCCTTTGAAACCTCAATTGCATCATTTCTTTCTAGGGCTACAATGTTGTTGATCATGACAGATGCCAGGCTTTCATTCTTTATTTCCAAGAGTTCTTGCTGTTGAAGCACATAAAGTACCCTTTTCTTTACTAATTGGAGTTTGTCTCCATTATTGTCCCTCTTGCATCAACACTGCCTCTGCACACTTCCCAAAAACATCAAGACATAGCTACCTCCCAAAGGTCAGCTGTATTTGCCCAAGATATCCATAAGCAGAACAATTAGCACACCTGACTTTGCCCTCGTACTGTCCATAGAAGAGAGGTTGCCGACTAGTCCACTCTGACATAACGAACTCCAGTGCAGGTTTGCCAGTGGGTCCAGGCAGACTGCAGAGAAACTCCAGCAGAGGCTCCAACTGATTGTGAACAAGGTGTGCAAACACCATAATCAGAGACTAGAGAAAGAAGAACAATGAGCATCTTCATTGAAGGGCATGGAGAGAAAAAATATGAACACAACACAGGAGTCGGTTTTGTATTTCCCCTAATGTTAAAAATATTATGCCCAATCCACCATCTCAACTCCACTTTCACACTAGTTTAGTTTAGAGACAAAGCGTGTAAACAGGCCCTTCGGCCCACCAGGTCCGCACCGACCAGCGATCCCCGCACATTAACACTATACTGGGCATCCAATATCTAAAAGATATTATTCTGGCTCCACCGATCAGATACAGACTGGTGTCTGCTTGAATCACAATCCTGTTACTCCTCGTCTCTCCCAGCTTTAGTATATTCCTCCCTGCCATTGAAACCCTCTAGATTTACATCCAACCCTGTCGTACTATCAACCATCAAAATTTTTAACCAATTTCGTTGCCATTATAAACTTACATCAGCTTCAGTTCTGGGTCCCATTCACAGTAACCATTTATTCCCCCCCCTCTACACTTGACTCAACCTTTCGACAGTGGGGTTTGAATGGTCTTATGTCCATTAAGGATTTATACACTAACAACATATTTGACTACCTACACAAAAAACATGGCCTCCCACATAATCATTTCTTTAAATATCTTCAGGTTCGCCACTTTGTCATGAAACAATTTCCTTCTTTTCCTGATCTCCCTCCTGTCACAGTGTTGGATAAACTCACTCTTACCTTTGCAAATAAAGGACTGATCTCTGCAGTATATTCTCGATTGATGTTTTTAGGAGATCAAAACCTGAACAAAGTTAAAGCTAGGTGGGAGGATGACCTTGGTATGGATCTGTCTGAGGAATGCTGGACAGAAGCACTGAAAAAAGTCCACTCCTCGTCATCATGTGCTAGATTGGGGCTCATACAACTTTAAGTTTTACACAGGGTTCATTTAAGCAAAGCCAGGCTTGCTAACATATATCCAGAGACGGACGCTGGCTGTGACAGGTGCTCGTTCTCTCCAGCCAATCTAGCTCATGCATTCTGGTCTTGCCCCAAACTTGTTAACTACTGGGCAGTGGTTTTTAAAACCATCAGTGAAGTCCTTGGGATGACAGTGAGACCTTGCCCGCTTGTAGCTGTATTTGGTGTAACAGATAAAACCTTGGGTTTAAATACAACCCAGTCTGATATCATTACATTTACATCACTTTTGGAGAATCTTGCTGGTCTGGAAATCTAACACTCCTCCATCTGCCACTGCTTGGCTGGAAGACGCCATGTTTTTTTTAAGGTTAGAAAAGATTAAATTCACATTGAGGGGTTCTGTGAAAAAGTTTTATTTGAAATGGGAACCCTTTTTATCATACTTTGAGGGTCTAAAGGAACTACCTATTGACTGACGGCACTTGACATTAAGTGGGGATCTGCCTTTATTCTGTTTTGTTACTTTATGATTGTTAAAAAGTGCATTTGATTTTGTGATATATTTGGATTGTGAAAAAATAAGCTGCCAAGGGGTGTTTAGGGAGGGTGGGTTAGGGTTATTTTGTTTATATTATTATTTATAAAAAACAAAATGGAGGAAAATGTAATGCCATACATCAGATGTACTGTGAATTTTTATTTTTTTCCCTCCAATAAAAAACTATTAATTACATACATTAACACTATACTACACACACAGGATAATTTTTACATTTACCAAGCCAATTAACCTACAAACCTGTACGTCTTTGGAATGTGGGAGGAAACCGAAGATCTCGGCGAAAATCTCCGGCGCTGCAAGGCAGCAACTCTACCACTGCGCCACCGTGCCACTAGTGTTTCACAATTTCCTTCTTGACCAAAACGCCATTATGTCATAAGGAATAGGAGTAGAATTAGGGCATTCGGCCCATAAAGTCTACTCCACTATTCAATCATGGCTGATCTATCTCTCCTTCCTAACCTCATTCTCCTGCCTTCTCCCCATAAACCCTGATATTATTTTAATCTTGCAAACACTGTAGATATCTCCACAACACTCTGTAGTGAAAGCACCAGAAATTTACGGCTCTAAGTGAAGAGATTACTCTTTCTCCTAGTGAAGTGCACTAACCCACATCCTCAGATTTGTATTACAATCTGGTTTGATACTATTCCCGGTTACAACATTACCAATTTTGAACAACATCGACCATTCAAGATATTCATGTAGAAACAAGCTAGATAAGTTTAAATATTGCAGTTGGGCTCAATGGTTGTAGAATACCCGATCAATGAGTCTATCAACAAACACTGACTGTCAGACACAAGGACAATGCCTGCCCATTACGTAAAAAGTGGAATGTTTGGTCAAAAGGAATTGCATTGCATTGCAAGACAAGTAATTGTAAAGGTGGTTTATGACGGCGTCTTTGAAGATATGATGAAGATAATAATAAGAAAAAGAAATCTGAAATACGAAGGAGATAACATCAGTATCTTCAGAGACTACCCGGCCGAAGTGGCTAAAAGAAGAGAAACAAGACGCATCTTGTTACAGAAACAAGACGCATCTTGAGAGATATAAAAGGAATAAAGGAGATCAGATATGGTCTGGTGTACCCGGCAATACTTAGAGTTACCTACGAGAAGAAGGATCTTCGTTTCACCAAGCATACAGCGGCACTGGAATTCGCTCGGAAAATACAGAAGAAGGCAGAAGAAGGAGAAGAAGGAGAAGCAGAGGAAGAAGGAGCAGACCCGACAGGAGTAATTGATGAATGAACTTTATGGACCTGCGGTTATGAACCACTCACTGAGAAAAAGGCGAAATAACGGACATAGAATTGTAGTATTATATTGCTTACTAATTAATTAATAAATACTAATTTGTAATTATTAATTGCTAATTACTAATTACTAATTAGTTTGATTTCCCTTACTCCCCTTATATAGTATTACTAATTATGATACTAATTATAGTTGAAATTAACAACTAAAAATTAGTAATATGAATAATAGAAAAAGTTATTAAGAAAATAAAGTTAGCACCCCCACCCCAATATATACAGTATTCCAAATAAGAGCTGGAATATTCAACATCTTTTTTTTTTAGAAAATGGAAGTCGCTAGATTAGTAGCCATGTTAGTGTGGCTTTCACCTGTGCACACTACACATTATAAAAGTGTAGTCTCTTTTTTTTCTGATCACCTTTTTATCACCCTTTACTTTTTTTATATTTACACTCGTTATTATTTTTTGTATAACACATACTTGATTTTATATTATATAATCATGACTTCTATCTATTTTATATAATCAGATTAAATGGATATGGTTTAATGGAATTGGAAATTCGCATCGGATTGAAGTTGGGGTGTAATGTCGGGCTGGAGGAGCCAAGAAGGCTACTCCAAAAAAAGCCACCCTAACAATAAAATGCAAGATATGAATGTAAGGAATGGGGGTGATGGAATCACCTTCTGTAGTTGGAATGTTAAAGGAATCAATGAACCAATTAAAAGGGGAAAGGTATTAGCTCAGCTGAATAGATTGAAATCTGGAGTTACGTTTCTTCAAGAGACACATCTTAAAAAAGATGCTCAATATAGATTAACAGCTAAATGGATTTCAAAAGTATATCATTCTTCGTTTATACACAAATCTAGAGGAGTTGCAATAATTATTCGTAAAGGTATACCTTTTAAACTTAATTCGATAATAGAGGATAAGGAGGGTAGATATTTAATAATTACAGGGGAACTACATTTAAAAAAAGTAATTCTTATGAATATATATGCACCTAATTTTGATAATCCACTATTTTTTAAGAAAATATTTAATAGTATTCCTATATCTACCCAATATAATTTAATAATTGGAGGTGATTTAAACTGTACTTTAGATAATTATTTGGATAGATCTTCTACAAAAAGTAAGGCTCTTTCTAAATCAAGTAAGCTTATAAATTATTTTATTAAGACATCGAATGTTAAAGATATTTGGAGATTGGATAATCCAACCGGACGGGAATATTCATTTTTCTCGCCGGTATTCGGAACCTATTCGAGGATAGATTATTTCTTAGTTGACTCAAAATTACTCCCCTTTACGTATGATGCAAAGTATCATAATATTATTATCTCAGATCATGCTCCATTAACATTTAAGATAAAATTAAAAGATATAGTTAATAAAACTAATATTTGGAGATTCAACACACAGATATTAAAGGATAAAGACTGCTGTAACTATGTGGAGAAACAGATTACATTATTTTTTGAAACTAACGATAAACCTGAGACTTCCCCATTATTATTATGGGACACATTTAAAGCATTTATGCGCGGTGCAATAATATCAGCACAAGCTCATTTTAACAAAGAAAATCGAAAAATGGAGCAAAAGTTAGAAAAAGAGATAAAACAATTAGATAGTGAAAATATAATACATCCTTCTAAAGAGTTGAGTAATAAAATTGCTATATTAAAATATAGATTAAATAAAATTTACTCTGATCAAGTGATAAAACTATATCAACAAACTAAACAAGTTCATTTTGAATTTGGTGATAAACCTCAAAAATTATTAGCACGACAACTCAGAAGATTAGACGATGAAAAAACTATACATAGTATTAGATCGGTACAGGGAAATACGTTGACTATACCAAAAGACATTAATGACACATTTTTACAATATTATCAAAATCTTTATTCATCTAAATTAACAGGGCAAACAGATGAAATGGAAACATTTCTAGAAAAATGTCATTTTAATAAGCTAGATTTTGAGAGTAGGCAATTATTAAATGCTGAAATATCGGTAATAGATATCGAAGAATCAATTGGATCGTTAAAAAATGGTAAAACAGCGGGCCCCGATGGCCTGAATGCAGAATTTTATAAAAAATTTCATGATCTACTTTCATCAAGATTACAAACAGTGTATAGACACACCTATGAGTTAGGAAAATTACCAGAGTCTTTAAATGAATCTACAATTACATTAATTCCTAAATTAGATAAGGATCTGGAAGATCCTGGATCATATCGAGCGATTGCCCTTTTAAATACTGATCAAAAAATATTAACTAAAGTACTGTCTCGGAGGCTAAGTTTAGTGATTTCCAAAATAATACATTATGATCAAACAGGTTTTATTCCAAAACGTTACTCATCACATAATCTTAGACGCTTGTTTAATATTATCCACTCGAGAAGAAGGAGAGATATTGAATTAGCAGTTATATCGTTGGATGCTGAAAAAGCATTCGACCAGGTGGAATGGTCATATTTATTTAATATAATGGAAAAGTATCAACTGGGGGATGGATTTTGTAAATGGGTAAGAATATTATATTCTAACCCTACAGCAAGAATTTTAACTAATCAAATACTATCACCTAAATTTAGACTTTTTAGGGGATGCAGACAGGGATGTCCGTTATCCCCTTTATTATTTGCTTTGGTGATAGAACCTCTGGCCGAAAGAATCAGATCAGAACCCGAAATATATGGGTATAATACTGACACAACAAATAATAAGATATCTTTATATGCAGATGATATTCTGATTTATATTACTAAGCCGGAATGTAGTATTCCCAAGTTATTCAATGTTATAAATGAATTTAGCGTATTTTCAGGATATAGGATTAATTGGAATAAAAGTGACATTATGCCTATAACTGGTATAAATGTAAATATACTACAAAAATACCCATTAAAAATAGTTACAGATAAATTTAAATATTTAGGAATCAATGTGTCTAAATCCTATAAATTATTAATTAAAGCTAATTATTATCAATTATTAGAGAAACTTAAAAAAAACATTTCATATTGGAAAACACTCCCTATATCTATGATCGGTAGGATTAATGCTATAAAGATGATTTTTTTACCACAATTGTTATATTTATTTCAGGCAATTCCTTTTTTTCTCCCAAAAAGTTTTTTTTTTTAAATTGATACTATAGTTAATAATTTTGTCTGGGATTACAAAAGTCATAGAATAAGTAAAAAACACTTATGTAAGTCTAAGATAAATGGAGGGCTGGCACTTCCAAATTTTCTATACTACTTTTGGGCAGTCCAGATTAAGAATATGAATTTTTGGTGGGTAAATATGGATGTTGAACCAATGTGGTTAAAAATGGAAAAGGAAGACTGTTTACCTTTCAATATAGGGTCGATTATTTTCGCACCAAAGGAAGTACAAAAAAAGACTTATAGGGACAACCCTATAATCCATAATAATAGGCGTATTTGGAAACAGATAGTTAAGACCCTATATCTGGATAATCTTTCTTTTAGGTTACCAATTAGGAATAACCCACTGTTTAAACCCTCAATCTTAGATGCGGGGTTTAGACTGTGGGAGGATTCAGGAATTAAAAGGATAGGACACCTTTATAGAAATGGAAATTTTTTATTATTTGAAGAGTTACAAGATATTTTTGGATTACCTTCACAACACCATTTTAGGTATTTACAAATTAGAGATTTTATTAAATGTAACACACAAGACTATAAAAAAAAAGAACCAGGCTTATTAGATGAGCTTGTAGCGGCACCATACGTGGCGAATAAAGAATAGACATCAAGTTGGTGCAAGTGGTCCTTTATTCTGTTGTCACACATATCGTGGGTGCGCTAACTATATGTAGAGTTGTTGTAGCTGAGCGAGGTTGTTCCCTCGGGCTCAGCTACCGGTAGAAACTCCTGGTGGATCTCGTGGTGAGAGAGCTTATGTACCAGGACACTCCCTCTGCCCATGACGTCGTGTGCCCGCCCTCTCCTGACGAGGGTTCGGGCTTAAGTGGCTGACGCCACAGGACCCCCCCCCAGAACAGGAGGAAGGAATAGCTTGGTCAAGGGAGGCTCCTGCATGTAGGTCTGGGACACCACGGACGTGGGTCGGGACGGAGGGCTCCATGGGCGCAGTTGACGCTCTGCGTGGGCGATCCCGATGTACCGAGGGGTGCGAGGAGACCGATGCAGAAGCCGCCGGACAGAAGAGGTCTGGGACACCCCGGGCGTGGGTCGGGACGGAGGGCTCTACGGGCGCAGTTGACGCTCTGCGTGGGCGATCCCGATGTACCGAGGGGTGCGAGGAGACGGATGTAGAAGCCGCCGGACAGAAGAGGTCTGGGACACCCCGGGCGTGGGTCGGGACGGTGCTCTACACGGGCGCAGTTGACGCTCTGCGTGTGAGATCCCGATGTACCAAGGGGTGCGACGAGACTGAAGAGACACGGTTGCATCTCCTTGACCAGCTAAGGGAGAGTGTCCTGTGACACACGGCCCCCAAAAACGATGGGGGGTAAACCAAATACAATACACAAACTAATTGCAGTGCACACAAAAAAAAAACTGTTAGAAAAAAAAAATATATAATCATTAGTGTTCAGTGTCTAAAATTCAAATTGTCCAGTGTTCATCGTGCAGCCACAACGTCCAGCTGGAAGGTGGCGCTGTGGACAGTGGTGAGGCTGCAGTGACGGCATCCGGTCGGAAGGTGGCGCTGTGGATGACGACGAGGTTGCAGTGACAGCAGCCGAACTGACGGTGGCGCTGTTGCTGGCAGTGAAGCTGCAGGGACGGCATCCGGCCGGAAGGTGGCGCTGTAGACGGCGGCCAGGTAAGTTCGTAGTGCACTTCCGGCCGGCGGCGGCCATGTTTGTAGTCGGAAGCCGCCCGTTTCAAGATGGAGCGGCGGCCATTTTGCCGGCCGGGTGAAGAGGAATCACCTGGTGACTGGAGGCCGGCGAGGAGCTGAAGGGCGGCTTTGGCGGCCGCCTCAGGTAAGCCCACCTTTTCAGGTGCAGCGGTCGGCGGGGCCAGGCTTGGTGCAGGGCCTGGAGACGTGGTGAGGCCTGGAGCCGGGTCCGGTGCTGGGCCTGGAGACGCGGTGAGGCCGGGAGCCGGGTCCGTTGCAGGGCCTGGGGACGCGTTGAGGCCTGGAGCCGGGTCCGGTGCAGGGGCTGGAGCCGCGGTGAGGCCTGGAGCGGTGCTGGGGCCTGTAGACGTGGTGAGGCCTGGCGCGGTGCTGGGCCTGGAGACGCGGTGAGGCCTGGCGCGGTGCTGGGGCCTGGAGACGCGGTGAGGCCTGGCGCGGTGCTGGGCCTGGAGACCCAGTGAGGCCTGGAGCGGTGCTGGGGCCTGGAGACGTGGTGAGGCCTGGAGCGGTGCTGGGGCCTGGAGACCCAGTGAGGCCTGGAGCAGTGTCCCCGGTCAGTTGCATTCCGGTGCAAGGTCCGGAGCCGGGGTCCGTTGTCGGGAGCGGGAGAGTGGCAGGTACTCACTCTGCTCCCAGGGCCGTCGGGCGTGTGTCGGGGCTGCCGTGGGCAGGAGGCTGCAATGCTCGCAGCTCCTGCAGCAGCTGGTGGGGCAGCGGCGACATACCTCACTGCAGGGCCTGGTTGACGGCAGCGTAGTTCTGCAGGGCTGAGCAGCTGGCTGCAGACATCAGGTCTCCCGAGGCTGCGCCTTCAGGTGAGTCCAAATTTAAATTCGGACAGTCGGGGGTCACCAATGTAGCGGCACCATACGTGGCGAATAAAGAATAGACATCAAGTTGGTGCAAGTGGTCCTTTATTCTGTTGTCACACATATCGTGGGTGCGCTAACTATATGTAGAGTTGTTGTAGCTGAGCGAGGTTGTTCCCTCGGGCTCAGCTACCGGTAGAAACTCCTGGTGGATCTCGTGGTGAGAGAGCTTATGTACCAGGACACTCCCTCTGCCCATGACGTCGTGTGCCCGCCCTCTCCTGACGAGGGTTCGAGCTTAAGTGGCTGACGCCACAAGCTGTTTAATTTACATCCAAATACGGATAAGCTTATAGCTTATATATACAATATTATTTTAGATAAAGAGAACCCAACAACTGAAACATATCGTCAAGCATGGGAAAATGAAATTGGATTACCTATAACAAAAGAAACTTGGGAAGAATGCTTACAAAGAATACATTGGTGTTCTTTGAATGCCAGACACACATTGATACAATTTAAAGTTATATATAGATTACACTACTCGAAAACCAAATTAAAAAGTATCTTTCCTAGTCTCTCCTCTATTTGTGATAAATGTAAGAATCTTGAAGCAAATTTAATACATAGTTTGGTAACGTGTCCACGGTTGAATTATTATTGGATTGAAATTTTTAAAGTTATTTCGGAAGTTCTTAAGGTTGAACTCGACCCAGACCCAAAATTAATAATATTTGGAATCCCGGAGCCAAATTTGGTACTCACAGTTAATCAAAGAAATTTTTTTGATTACTGTTTAATAATAGGGAAAAAAATGATACTTAAATTTTGGAAGGGAACATTATCCCCAACAATTAAAATGTGGAAAGCAGAGATGTTGGAGACGTTGAATTTGGAAAGAATTAGATTTGTCCTTTTGGACAGGTATAATTCTTTTGAATCGATATGGTCTCCATATATACAGTATTTAGAGAAGTAGCTATTCTTGGAATCACGGCTCGACGGACACCCTACGGATCCGATGCGAATAACTTACTTATATTTGATATTATTGTGCATTTATTAGAGATATTTCTGAATGAAATAGTATTTCGTATAATGACTTTAGTTTTTGTTTATATATATGTAATATTTTTGTTTTTCAAATTTTCTTTTTTTTTTTATGGTTGAAGTATGTGGGAAGAATTTTTTATTCCTTTTTATTTACTCTTTTTTCTTTTCTCTTTTATATATCTTTTTCTTTATTTCTAAAAAATAGAAGATATTAAGTATTGATATGTTATTTGTAGTAATATTGAATTAAGGTGTTAGTTTATAAAGTAAGCTATACATTGTAAACGGTTTACTTCAAATAAAAAAAATTACACAAAAGGAATTGCATTGCATTATGCCTCGAGAGAAACATGTGACATTATAGGAGATCGTTTTAGATTTGAAGAGTGGGAAAAGTAAAAAAAAAATTTAAACAGCCTTCTATAACCAGAGGGTTACACAAAAAGCTGGAGAAACTCAGCGGGTGCAGCAGCATCTAAGGAGTGAAGGAGATAGGCGACGTTTCGGGTCGAGACCCTTCCTCAGACAGTCTGAGGAAGGGTCTCGACCCGAAACGTCGCCTATCTCCTTCACTCCTTAGATGCTGCTGCACCCGCTGAGTTTCTCCAGCTTTTTGTGTAACCCTCGATTCTCCAGCATCTGCAGTTCCTTCTTTAACACTTCTATAACCAGATATCTACTGAAAGTTATATTGGACAAATATAGCCTATGAATGTACCAATTAACAGGAGTAGGCCACTTGGGTCCTCTAACCTGTAATGTAAAAATATCTGATTTAAAATTCAAATCTGAATTCTTCTCCACCTGCACTTACTTTTGTCATCTTCCTTATCCAGCATCTATCTACCTCACCCTTACAAATAGTCAATGTCTGCTTCTATTTTTGTTTGACTAAGTGTGTTCCAAAGACGGAGCCTCAGGGAAAGAAGTTGGTTTCATGACCACTTCTTTTCATTCACGCAACTGCAGAAATATATACCACCGCATCGTGTCCTTCACATACCCTGTGCATGTCTTTGCATGCATCACATATTCACTCAGATAAACCTTTGCGCTCTTCAGCCTCCTGAGCCACACCACCCTTTCAACGTGCTTCACCCTCCCATCGTGCGTCTCCCCCTGCCCCACCTCGAAAACATACTCCATCAAATCTTTTAGAGTTCCTGTTCCCACCTGCATTACACTGAGTGTCTCCGCTTGCTGCATCTTGCTGAGAATTGCTCGCAGTATCTGGTCGAGGTTCTCTCCCAACTGTGACCCAGCCTTTGTGATGAGAGTGGAAACCAGACGCCCCACAAATGCTGCAGTATACTCTGAGGTGCGGGGGTCTAGAAGTTGGCTAACCACTTGCATGACATACCAGAGCCCATTATGACCCTGCTCATCGTGCCACTGTGCTATTTGCTCCATTGCCACAGCCACATAGGCCCGCAGACACTCGCCACCATTCTGTAAAAGAACAGAGTTCAGTTTTAGATGGGCAGATTTCATTGCACCAGGAAGCATATACAAAATTAACTAATTTTTCCAGTGAATATATTATAGGAGCATGTAATCACATATCAAATTTACACAAGTTTACCCTACACAAATCTTAAAACTACTCTCACTGCATTACCCTGCGTATACAATCTTAAACTTCTTAACCCTCTCTATTGCTCTAGTTCAAACCCAAACTAATGCTAATGTTTGAGTTTTTATGTTTTGATTCAATTGTAAATCACCTCCACCGCCAAAGTGCACAACTCTAAATTAATGTCAAACTGTCTACCTGCATGGTTGCGTTGTCATCCGTGTGCAGAGTACATTGAGCCACAACGGGGAATGCCTGACAGATCAGCACCTCTGACAGCGGCAGCTTGGTGTTTCGCACTACAGTTGTCAGTATGTCAATAGCAGTCTGCAAGTGGTCAGAAAAACTAATGTCAATCCAAGTTCACTTGCTGGGAGCATTCAATCAAGACAATAATAAATTTGTGTGGACTACTCACTGCGCACAGTCCTGAGGGTATTTTATCAGATGGAGCGTGCATGATGCTAACAAGAGTTGGAATTAACCTCATTTGCATGGGACCTTGACAATCTTCGATCTGCGCAAGCTCTTTGAAAATATCTTGTGCCAGAGATGCGACCACTGGATCTGGATATTCGAAGTGAACAAGTGCAATTAAAGAAGCGAATCACTCATATACACATTGCAAACGAATTCTGGTTAAATCTGTTAATGGGCCAACTGACAGTGGAGCAACAGAATATTATTGCCAGCACTGGCTATGCAAAACATTTGGAAATATTTATTCATAGACTACATACATTTCAGTGGTTACAGTTCACTCGCCACACCAAATGTGTTCGATATAGAATTAATATCTTTCCAACACATTGCAACTGAGGAATTCACACAAAAAATAATCACCTCCCATCCAGTTCCATGGGGTTCAACTCCTCCTACTTCAATTTTATTTTGAAGATGGATCTTAATAGGCTTCATATTAACATGAACACAAATTTGAATTTTCCATGCTGAAAGTCTGAAATCTTAATCCACTACCAGTCCAATAACAGATAGATTTAGTTACATAAGATTGGATTTGCCTTTGACCTACATACCATTACTGTACTTGAGGAAGATTGCGATGGTAAGAGGACAGACTTTATTTTCCACACTGATAGTGAAGGCAGGATCCACGGTGCAAACAACACACAACGTCTCCATGACCAGGGTGAGCACCTCGGAACTGAATTGAGTAGCAAGTTGAATCAAACCATCCAAGATGCTGGGTAGGAAGGGCTGTAGTACTCGTGTACAATCTGAGATTTTTAACTGGTCACAGTACCTGTGGGAAAGGAAAGACAGACATATTAGACTATATTGCTACATTTATTTGCTTAACAATAGACTGTTTACATAACAAGTTTACATAACACTGGAGATCAGTACGTTAAGTATGCATCTATTAAAAAGCAATTCCACCCATTACTCAGAACCTGACTGCTCAAATATGCATAATAAAGTACACAATAATGAAACTACAGAAGAAATGCTAGGAATCCAAGGATTCTGTTTCCATGTTAACTGAGCACTTAACACATATGTTGGGATGCTCATGTCCAATTCACCAACTTAATTTTTTTTTGATGCACTGACTGAAATGAAGTATTGGGAAGCATCTGTGGATGTTTAAGAAAAAACTGCAGATGTTGGAAAAATCAAAGGTAGACAAAAATGCTGGAGAAACTCAGTAGGTGAGGCAGCATCTATTGAGCGAAGGAATAGGTGAAGTTTCGGGTCAAGACCTTCTCCAGTCTGAAGAAGGGTCTCGACCCGAAACGCCACCTAATCCTTCGCTCCATAGATGCTGCCTCACCCGCTGAGTTTCTCCAGCATCTGTGGATGTTGGTCAATGATAAAAAATCATAAAATATTATCAGCAAAAATAAGAGATTGAACTGGAAGTAACCAGTGACTTGGGTTGGAAGTTGGTTAAAGCAAAGGTATAAAGCAAATATATTCTGGAATGAAAATAGACTCTGAGATGCGATTTTGATTTTGATTTGATTTTATTATTTGTCATTCGAACCTCAGAGAGGCTCGAACGAAACTCCGTTTCTACATGCCATACATAAATCATAAACAAAATACACAGACAATTCAATTCACACAAACATCCATCACAGTGAATCTCATCCTCACTGTGATGGAAGGCAAAGTCTTCTCTCTCCCCCGCACCATCTCTCTCCCGAGGTCGAAGCTGCAGGCGGGCGGTGTTAAGTTCCACGGCCTTTGAGGTAGCGCCGGGCGATGTACGGCCCCGCTCTAGGCCCAAAGGTCACAGTTGGAGCCCCCGGCGGGCGCTGGAATGTCCCGCGGCCATGAAAGCCGCGCCGGGCGATGTACGGCCCCGCTCCAGGTCGCTCCAATCCCACGACACGAGCTGGAGATGTTGTGTTGCGGGAGCTCCGGAGAGCGGTCTCCCACCCGGACCCGCGAGCTCCCGATAGTCCACCGGTCTGCAGCTGGAGCTGAAGCTCCAGAGTCGGGCCGCAGCGGCGAGCCACCACCGCTCCCCACGCTCCGAGGCCAGCCAGCCCCATGACGGTGAGTCCGCAGCTCCGTGAATGGAGCACCCAGGAAACTATTCTGGGATTTCAATTTTTTTTAAGGCTTATTAAAGGCTTAGAAATATATGCGCTGAATAAAATATGCTTTGACAAGATATCAAGAGATAAAGAGCATAATGAGCAAGTTTATGCACAGACTCCATAGTGGTAACAAAAACTCAAGGGGTTGAAAGCTCTCTTCCCGTAAATATTTTGAAAATGAAAAAAATTCAAAAAATGATTTACAATTATCAAAATGAAGCAATAGGTCATGGACCTAAAAGAAGTATTTTTAGTTTTAATTTTAGCGATAGTACAACCTTATGAAATAGAAACAGTGGACCCTTCAAGGCTATTTTGCCATTTAATAAGATCACCATTAATACAACTACAACAACTCTATATTCTCATTGGTATCCTTCCAACCGTGCCTTTCTTACGAAAAATCTGTGTACCTTGCTTCCACTGTCCTTTGAGGAAGTGTCTTGAAAATTCACAATCTTCAGAGACGAGGTGAAATTTTATGGCTGATCCTGTGTTTTTAAAGGGTGACCCCCTAACGCTAGAATCTCACAAAACAGCAAGCATCCTCTCCATATCTCCACTGAGCATCTAGTTTCAAACTCACTCTCATTCTTCTCAGCGCCTCTAAGCTGAACCTAATCTGTCCAATGTTTCCTTGTAAGACCATTCCAGATAGAATTCTAATGGACTTCCTGCAAATGGCTTTCATCGTGCCTCAAAGAAGATCAACTCGAGAGTGGGCGCTCAGGTGCAACCCACCAATGCCTTGCATAACTGAAGGATAGGATCTACATGCATTTGAAAGGACAAGGATTGATTAGGGATAACAAGGTTGTGGGAAATCATGTCTCTCCAATTTGATGGAGATTTTTGAAATGGTGATCAAGAAAATTGATGAGGCTAGTACAATAGAAATTGTCTACATGGACTTTAGTAAGGCCTTTGACAAAGTTCCACATGATAGGCTGATCTGGAAAGTTAAATCACGAGACTGGATACATAATTGGCTTGAAGTAGGAAACTGAGGTTGGTGGTAGAGGAATTATAATAAAAGGAACTGCAGATGCTGGTGGGGAGGGGCTTTTCAGACAGGAGATCTGTAATAAGTGGCGTTCAACATGGATCAGTGTTGGGACCACTGTAGTTCATTAATTATATTAAGGATTTGTACATGAATGTTGGTTACATAGTAAGCTTGTGGATGTCACTAAAATTGGTGATATACTGGACAGTGAAGAGAGTTGTCTACAATTACAATAGGATCGTGATCAACTGGGCCAATCGGCCGCGGAATGGCACATGCCGTTTAATACAGGTAATTGTGAGGTGCTGGATTTTTGTGGTACACTCCAGGGCACAGTCCGCAATAAAGGCCAACATACCATTAGCTTTCTTCACAGCCTGCTGTACCTGCATGCTTACTTTCAGTGACTGATGTGCAATCACACCCAGGTCTCGTTACACCTCCCCTTGTCCTAATCTGACACCATTCAGATAATAATCTGCCTTCCTGTTCTTGCCACGAAAGTGAATAACCTCACATTTATCCACATTATAATGTATCTGCCATGCTTCTGTCCACTCACCCAACCTATCTAAGTCACCCTGCAGCCTCTTAGCATCCTCATCACTGTTTACACTGCCACCCAGCTTTGTGTCATCGGCAAACTTGGATGTGTCACATTTAATTCCCACGTCTAAATCATTAATGTATATTGCAAATTACTGGGGTCCCAGCACTGAGCCTTGCGGCACCCCACTAGTCCCTGCCTGTCACTCTGAAAAGGGCCTGTTAACTCCTACTCTTTGCTTCCTGTCTGCCAACCAGTTTTCTCTCCATGTCAATAACCCACCTCCGATACCATGTGCTCTAATTTTGCACACTAATCTCTTGTGTGGGACTTTGTCAAAGGCTTTTTGAAAGTCCAGATTCACCACATCCAATGGCTCTCCCTTATCCATTCCACTTGTTACATCCTCAAATAATTCCAGAAGATTAGTCAAGCATGATTCCCCCTTCATATATTCATTCTGACTTTGACCAAACCTGTCACTGCTTTCCAAATGCGCTGCTATAACATCTTTAACAATCAACTCAAGCATCTTCCCCATTAAATATGTACGGCTAACTCTCTCCCTCCTTTCTTAAAAAGTAGAGTTAGATTGGCTACCCTCCAGTCCACACAAACTGATCCAGAGTTGAGAGAGCATTGAAAAATGATCACCAATGCATCCACGATTTCTAGGGCCACCTCCTTGAGTACTCTGGGATGCAGACCATCAGGCCCTGGGGATTTATCTGCCTTCAGTCCCATTAGTTTACCTAACACCATTTCCTGACGAATGTGGATTCCCTTCAGTTCCCCCCTCCCCCAAGATCCTCGGTCCCCTAGCATTTCTCGGAGATTGTTTGTGTAGACAGAACCAAAGTACTCGTTTAATTGTTCTGCCATTTCTTTGTTTCACATTATAGATTCACCCGTCTCTGATTGTAAGGGTGAGCTTAACAACTGTAGTTGCTAGAGAAATAGGTTATACGGGCATTTGGACGGGCAAAGGCTGATTAGGGATAGTCAGCATGGTTTTGTATGTGGGAGGTCATGTCTCACAAACGTGGTTGAGTTTTTTTGAAGACGTGACCAAAAAGGTCGATCAGGGCAGAGCTGTAGATGTTGTATACAAGTGGTTCTGTAAGGCATTTGACAAGCACCCGCATGGTAGGCTGCCCTGTAAGGTTAGATTGTTCAGTTCTGGGCACCACGTTATAGGAAAGATATTGTCAAGCTTGAAAGGGTTCAGAGAAGATTTACGAGGATGTTGCCAGGACCCGATGGTGTGAGCTATAGGGAGAGGTTGAGTAGGCTGGGTCTCTATTACTTGGAGCGCAGGAAGATGAGGGGTGATCTTATAGGGGTGTACAAAATCATGAGGGGAATAGATTGGTAGATGCACAGTCTCAATCCCAGAGTAGTGGAATCTAGGATCAGAGGATATAGGTTCAAGGTGAAGGGGAAAAGATTTAATAGGAACCTGAGAGTTAACTTTTTCATACAAAGGGTGGTGGGTGTCAGATGAGGCAGTTGAGGCTGGGACTATCCCAACGTTTAAGAAACAGTTATAGACAGGTATATGGATAGGACAGGTTTGGACGGCGCAGGCAGGTGGGACTAGTGCAGCTGGGACATGTTGGTCAGTGTGGGCTGGTTGGGCCGAAGGGCCTGTTTCCACACTGCATCACTCTATGACTCTCTGTGACTCTACGAGGGGCATAAATAGACAAGGTGAATATCCACAGTTGTTTCTCCAGAGTAGGAGAGTCTAATATGAAGATATAGTCTTACAGTGAGATGGGAAATACTTAAAGGAGAACTACGGAAAAGGTTTTTAACTCAAAGGTTGGTGCTGGCATAGAAAGAGGCTAGAGGAAGTTGTAGAGGTGGGTATAAATGCAACATTTAACAGAAACGTATGTAAGAACATGGATAAAAAATGCTTGGAGGAATGTGGGCCTCCAAGGCACTAGCTTGAAGCAACTTGGTCAGCATGGACAAGTTGGGATGAAGCTGCAAAGCTCGATCACTCCTTAACTATAAATAAAGATCCATAAATCCCCCGCTTTAATCCCCTGCCATTCAGAAGTAACATCATTACATTTAGTGTATTCCAATCTGCTGAAACCATTATAGAACCCGGGAAATTTGTAAGAATTTAACACAGGACATTAGTGGAACAAAGAGATATTCAGACACAGACCCTATCGCCCAACCTGTCCATGCTGACCAAAATATCCCATCTACGGTAGCCCCATTTGCCCATCTTGGCTTATATCACTCTAAACCTCTCATATCCACATACCTGCCTAAGTGTCTTTTAAATGTTGTCTTAGGCTTGTCGTGGCAGAAAAAAAACAGATCAATTTTTCAATACATGGACATCCTTTACCGAATTCTTACAAGGATAGTATGGCGCAACACAAATTTGGATTTAATCCAACTATGGGTTGGGTGAGGTGGGCGGGGGGAGAGGGACAGATATCTCTCCACTTTTTTATTTTTTCCTTTTCCTCTCTTATATCTTTATTCACTCTTTGGAAAAAAATAAATTAAAATAAATGTTGTTATAGCATCTGCCTCACCTACCTCCTCTGCCAGCTCATTCCACAAACTCACCATCACCTGAGTGAACAAAAAATGTCCCTCAGGTTCATATTAAACCTTGCCCCTCTCACCTGAAACATATACCCTCATTTTTGATTCCTCTACCCTGGGTAAAAGACCGTGCATTCATTCTATCAGCCTCTTGCGCTCCAAGGAATGAAATTGCAGAATTCCAATAATACTTGGAGATATTATTTTCAGTTTTGTTTTCCCGGCTATAGGAAAGAAGTCATTAAGCTGGAAAGAGTACTGGGAAAATGCATCAGGATGTTGCCTAGACATGGAGTTTATTCCCTGCAGGGCTGGAGGCTGTAAGGTGATCTTATACAAGGATATAAAATCAGGAGTGAGGAACTGCAAATGCTGGTTTAAACCAAAGCTAAATACAAAAAGCTGGAGTAACTCAGTGGGTTAGACAGCATGTCTGATCTGTTGAGTAAAATCATGAAGGAAGTAGATAGGGTGAATTAACAGTTTTCCCCAGGGTTGGGGAATCAAGAACCTGAGAGCATAGTACTATTATGGGGGGAAGTAGAACCCCCTTTTCAACACCGAGGTGGCAGATGTACAGAATGAGCTGCCAAGGAAGTAGTTGAGACGTTATAATTACAACATTTAAAATACATTTGGACAGGTACATGGATATGAAGGGTTTAGAGAGATGAGCCAAACATGGCCAAATGGGAAAAGCTTAGACGGGCCATCTTGGTCAGCTTGGATGAGTCGGGCTGCAGGGTCCATTTCCGTGCTGTGTGATTGCATGACAACCATGATGCACCTTGGAAGGTTACGTTAAAAGCTCAAAATAAAACAAAACATCAAGTTTGCAGCTTACCCCCAGATAGCTCGAACAGCCGAGATTCGCACCGATGGTGGCTGGGTCTCATGCAAACCACTCACAGTTGCTTGTAGAAACTGCTGAATCAGCTCAGGGGTCATAACTGTAGTGAATCGGCTGGCGGCCCAGAGGGCACGGCCAAGCAGAAATGGAGATACTGTGAGGGAGAGCAAAGGAGAAAAACAGTGAGTATGCATGAAAGAGAAGGGGTGACCAGAGGAGATGGGGAAAGAGAGGGAGGGAGAGGGGGAGAAAGAAGTTTGAGGTTCGTCATTTACCGTCACCATGTATATTATCTGCACTCTAAAAAAAAAATCTGAGTAGCAGTAGGATTAATGGAACTGACTAGACATCAACCATCTCCTAAGCTCCTGTGCTCATTCCCATCAAACAAAATACATGTTACGCATTCCACCCACACTCTGCAAAAACAGCAAACCATGCCTTGGCACAATACAGATTACTTCTGCAGGAGAGCCATCTCCACATTGTAATGTAAAATCCAAAGACAAGTACAGCATAGTGTTACATGCAGGGAAAGCTTGCTCTGCTTTCCTAATGAATAATCCCATTGCGCAGATGCTAAAAGTTCAGCACAGAAACTATTTTCTCACACGTCTCCATTCAACCCTGCCTCCCCTAACAATCTTCTCCATCAAAACAACCGTCAGACATGTGCTGGAGTCCGATTTTGTGCAATAAGACGGAGGTATTGACTTCAAAGCAAAGATCATGGTTTGGGATGTCACATATTCAGAGCACCAATAATAATATGATTCTAATTTACACTCACAATGGGAGAAGAATTGGGTCCATGATATATCTTAAATTTAAATATGGGCCTGAAAGCAGAGCTGCGTACAGTGAACTGGCAAATTAGGTTGAGGGATCAGTCAATCAAGATGCGGTGCAGACATTCATGGGGATCGTTCAGGTGTGATCCATTTATACCTCCTCTCAGGAAACCCGAGAGGTAGGGTAAACTATTTTCCCAGAGTTTAAATATCAAAGGCAAGAGGTCATGGCTTTAACGTGAGAAGCACAATGTTTAAAGGTGTTCTGTGAGTGCAGTAGTGACCTCGATACTTTATAATTTATATTAATGACTTGGGTGAAGACATCAAAAAGTATGGTGGTTAAATTTGATGACAAGAACATAAACAAGAAAGCAAGCTGTGAAGACAAAAAGCTATATGGGATATGAAGTTTCTGAATGGTGAGAGATTACAGCTATCATCATAGTAGTCTTTGGAACACCAATCATTATTGCTGGTTTTCTGGTTGTTCAAAGGCACCTCAAAGGAAGAACTGACTTGAAAGGAGGGAGCGTGTGCACAGCAGCTAGATTTGCAGGTGACACAAAAACAGGTTGAGGATACAAAGAGCTTACAGAGGGATATTAATAGCTGGAGTGAGTGAGGAATATATCAGCAAAAGAAGTATGTTGTGGGAAAATGTGGTTATTTTCGGGTGGCGCATCGATGGCAGCCTCGCCTACAGTCTGTCTATCCTTTTCGTCTTTTTGTTGTTATTTTTAGTGTGCTTTAAAAGTTAGTGTTAATGTTCTCTGGTTTGTTTTATGTGGGGGGTGGGCGGGGGAAGCTTTTTTTTCAGTATCTTACCCTGCCGGAGATGCAATTGTTTTCCGGATTGTATCTCCAGTCGCTCTGCGGCCTAACATCGTGGAGCTGGAAGCCTTGCTCGGGACAGATTTTGAGCCCCACCGCAAAATGTGGACTTACCATCGGAGCTGATTCCTTGACTGGGATCGACACTCCAACCGCGACCTGCGGACTTTAACATCAAGGAGCTCACAGCCTCGGATTGAGACCATTGTCGGGAAGCTCCAAAAACCACACGACGTTCGACTAGCCCCGACCTGGGGTAGATCGCACGGCGCGGGGGAGCTGAGATTTCCCCGATGTGGGAGCTTGATCGCCCTGACAAGCAGTTTTTAGAACAAGAATGTCACTGAATTAAGATATTGAAGGGTCTTGATAGGATGAATGTAGAAGAATGTTTCCTCTGCAAATCATTTCCAAACAGTGGTCACTGTTCGGAAATGAGGCAGTCTTGACACAGACTTTTCCCCCTTCAGAAAGTTGACTGTCTTTAGAACTCTTCCTCAAAAGACTATAGAATCAGTCTTTGAATATTTTAAAGACAGAAATAGGTAGATTCTGGATAATGCAAGGGGTGAAAGTCTACCAAGGATAAACAAATGCAGAGTTGAGGTTAGTCAGATCAGCCATGACAATATCAATGTCAAAGTAAACACAAGGGATCAAATGGTCTGCTCCTGCTTTTAATTTTCATTTCCAAGTGCCCATGTACCGTACAGGCTAGACTGAGGAAAGCTCCTGTACTTGCTCTCATCAAATACTGCATCCAATCTTCTCTCATGAGAAAGAAAATCTCCCCAAGGCACAAGGACTGAAAGAATAAAAAATAGCCCAATGACCCTTCAAGCCTGTGCATCATTTATTAAAGTAACGTTTTGTCCACTTCCCTGCATCACAGCCATCAACATACTCAATAGTCGAGCATCTCAGTTACCCAACATAGTATTCTCGAGATGTATACACTTCTGCAAAAGAAGATTCCAAGTTCCGTTACAAAAAAACAGACCCTCAAGACAGTTTCCTCAACCTGCTGTGTGGACTCAGTGGGCTGAAGGAAGCATTTGCATGCTATACTTGTCTACGACTCTATGATCAGTGGGGAAATGGGAGTGACGGGTATGGTCTGAGAGGTACCATCTACTCAGTGGGCCAGATGGCCTCCTCCTATGCAAATAGCAGATGAGAAAATACAAAAATAACCTACTGTACCAGAGAGATCGGTTGTTATACTATGGCTCCAGCAATTCCCTTCTTTAGGGATTCAATCTTATAAACCTAAACTGACTCTGGTCAGTGCAGAAAGCAGGATACCCTTCAAATTTGGAGACCAAAATTGCAAGCAGTACTCCAAATGTGGTTTTGTTGAAACTCTGTACAAACTCAACTCAAGTTGCTTATATTGTTCTCCAACCTCCCCAAAATGGCAACATAGACCACTATACAATCGCATCACTTTGAACTTAACTCAAAATTCCATGAGTCAGTCACGACCATTTTTCCAGTTGATCTGGATCTTGCTGTAACCTCAAAAAACCTTTGTCATTCACTGTACCACCATCTGCAAACTTACTGATCATAACACCTACATTTTCAACCAAATCATCAACATAGATAATAAACAAAGGACCTAGCACCCATATTTATGGCAGAGGTTGCCAATTTTAAATTCAGCAGTCCACTACCCTCCCCTGCCTCCTACCACACCAGTTTTGCATTCGATTTGCTATCTCATCAAAACCACCTACTCCATGTTGCTTTGCTTCAGGATAATACTGTTTTTTTCCTTGAACTCTCAAGCTTCCATGTCCTCCTCTCTCCTTTACTGTATTCATCACAGGGCAGAGGTGCTAGTTAATATAGGAAAGAAGCTCTCTTCACACTATCCATAGAACAGTGATGGAGACAAAAGTAGTGCAATTGCCAGACTTCACATAGGCATTGCATTTAACCTTTATTTATCTAGTAACAGTCAAGTCTTCGACAGGACTTTTCGGCTTTTAATTCCCACTTCCACAAGATCCAAATCTAGCAGCAATCTTTTCTATGATACCGAATGAAATTATATGGCCAACTGATGCCGAATATTTCCAACAGACAGCGGAAAATGCCAAAAATGAATCATTCAGACCGTTTCCCATTGCCTGGGTGATCAGGTGACTGCAATCTGAACCCTACCTGAAAGGTTGAGGTCAGCAAGAACAACATTGGTGAGGAATCCATGCATGTCAAACTGTATCCGACCGTTCTTCACACTGTCAGCAATGACGTTCTTCACAGAACCTAATGCCAGCATACAAGCTTCATGAATTTTCCACCTGTGGTTAAAAAATAATCAAATTCACTCATGGGTGGGGTTCATCAGAACTCACTCATCAGAGCTACACTCAAAAACCAATAGGTTCCTCCTGCCCATCCAGTGCCAACGCAGGAGAAACAAACCAATACTCACTGCTGACATCTCCTAGCTCACTGTTACAGACCAGGTCTGGGGAGAGGATAAGAAATTCAGATTCAATGAGAACTGACAGCTGGCTGATTTTCTTTACTCTGTAAAACCTTAATATGAATTGTAATACGAAAGACGGAAAAAAATCCTTCTCCTCCAAACTGTAATGTAAAAATTAGAACACAGTGCTTAGGATCTATGGAAGACACAAAAATGCTGGAGTAACTCAGTGGGACAGGCAGCATCTCTGGAGAGTAGGAATGCGTGATGTTCTTGGGTCGAGACCCTTCTTCAGATGGATGTCAGGGGAGTGTGGGGGACAAAGATAGAATGTAGTCAGAGACAGTGAGACTGGTGGGAAAACTGGGAAGGGGGATTGGATAGAAAGAGAGAGGGAAAGCAAGGGCTAATTGAAATTAGAGAAGTCAATGTTCATACCACTGGAGTATAAGCTACCCAAGCGAAATATGAGGTGCTGTTCCTCAAATTTGCACTGGGCCTCACTCTGACAATGGAGGTGTGTGTGTGTGTGTGTGTGTGTGTGTGTGTGTGTGTGTGTGTGTGTGTGTGTGTGTGTGTGTGTGTGTGTGCGCGTTTAAATTTGTGTGCGGTCGGTTGATTCAGCTTGTGATTTCATCGCTGATGGTCGATCCAGCTCGAGATTCTTCAGGCGAGTGCCCTCGAGCTTGAAGGTCGAAGACACTCTTCTGAACTCGTGGATTAGGTCGCCGCAGTGGGACAGCCCCTTTAAAGTGTTGCGCAACCGGGAGATCAGGTAGATGAGCCTGCGCTTTTCTCGATATACAGTTGACGACACCTGGAACAGCGAATACAGTAGGTTGGAGGAGGTGCAAGTGAACCTCTGCCTCGCCTGAAAAGACTGTCGGGGTCCTTGGATGGAGTCGAGGGCGGAGGTAAAGGGACAGAGGTGGTGGTTTGGGTGGGGAAAGGACGATCTATGACTCAAGCAAGTAATGCCAATGTAAAAACCTCAAGTAGAAGTTGTTTAGGCTGAACATTTATTTACTAATAATAATGTGATAATCCACTGATTTTCAGATCTCACCTCATGAAGGCTGGATACCTATATTAGCTGCTGCTTTGGTGACAGTACTAATTTCTTACCAGTGAACATTCCCATCACATTTGGCCTGTTCAGCTTCCTGCAAGTGTTTTGTTGCAGCTGCTGCCAAGGCAATGGCACTTTCGTTCTGAAAGTCACTTGCAACAGCCTGGAATGGGAAAATGAGAAACCAGTATTAGCTCTGATAGAAGGCATGTGTTTTCAAGAGAGGAAGTGCGGTGAAAGGAAACCTCAGTGTGTTAGGTACTCATACAGGCTATAAAACAGAACAGTACAGTACAGGAACAGGCCCTCCACCCCACAATGTCCGTGCAGAACATGATGCCAAGCTAAACAAATCTCCTCCCTCCATGTGATACATTCCCTGCGCCTATCTAAAAGCCTCTTAAATGCCACTATCAGATTTGTCTCCATCACATTCCAACACCCATCACTCTGCAAAAAAACAACTTGCCCTGCATATTTCCTTTAAACCGTGCCTATCTCCCCTTAAAAGCATACCTAACGTTTTTGTGAGTTGTCTGTTTTTTAAGTAATGAACCTTATCACAATAAGTCCGAAATAGACCTTATTGGGACTTCCGCGGCCGATCAGCAGGTCGAATATAGACCCTGTGGCCGGGGCTCTGGAACACCGGTCTGACCGGAGCGGACGGGTCCATTCCCATGGCGGGCCGGTATCTCGGCCCAATGGTGGCCTGGGCACCCTGTTCCGTTGGGACTCTTCTTGGAGGCCTGTGTCGGATGGCAGGCGCACCTGCCCTATTACATTTTTGGCAAATCTTGGGTCAGAGGGGGTCAGCCTGCATGTCGTGCAAGAAAAGTGGAGCATGACCTGCGGGCGGCTGCCAATCCGACCCTCACCCGGACCTCAAAGGGCAGTCGGTTATCTGGTGCCTGTGCAAAAAAAGCACACGTTTTGCTGCCAAATTAATTTGCATACAATATACGTTTATAATTTACGTTTCTAGCAGTCCATGGTGCTTTAGAGACATGGGAGGGGTACAATTGATGGGTCAGAGGTGTGTTGTCGCATCATTATTCTGTGACCTCTATTGGTTCAGCAAAACGGATAATATGGCACGACTCTGGAACCAAAGATGACGGAAAATGGGTGGCAGACATGTACTTCTATCAGTCTCCCCTTGGCCTCCAACACTCCAGAGAAAACAATTCAAGTTTCTACAATATCTTATAGCAAATACTCTTTAATCTAGCCAGCATTCTGGTAAACCTCTTCATAACTGTCGTCACCCTTTCCATAAGCTTAACACGTTCCTATAATGTGGAGTCCAGAACTGCACATAGTAAATGCAGCCTAACCATCATCCAAAAAACTGAAACAGTATTTCCTGGCTCCTATATGCAATACTCCAACCGATGAAGACAAGCATATCATATGTCTTATTTATCACTCTACTTTCAAGGGTCCACGGACTTGGATCTCAAGATCCCTCTGTACATCAATGCTGATAAGGGTCTTGCCATAAACCGAATACTTCTCACATTCAAACTCCCAAAGTGCAACACCTCACACTTGCTCGGATTAACCTCCATATGCCACTTCTCTGAACATTTGAGGCTAATATATATCCAGCTGCTTATTTTGGCAGCTTTCCTCATCACCGAACACCATCTCCTTCTTGATTCCAAGCTATTCTAGCATTTACCAAATCCTCACACTGACCTGACCGTCCTTCACATTGGTGAATACAGATGCAAAGTACTTGTTTAGTATCTCACCTACATCCATCCTCTGACTCCAAGCATTAATGCCCTCCTTTATCCTTTTTAAAACTAGAGATGAAAAGATGACTATTGTGAAAGAGCAGGAATCAGCACGAAGGAGCTGGAGGTCTTCGTTATTCATTAGGACCCTAATGGG
This sequence comes from Raja brachyura, assembly GCA_963514005.1. The sequence continues at coordinate 15,505,461 of OY740804.1, read as the reverse complement.
CATGTCCCACTTAGGCGACTTTTTAGGCGACTGCAGGAGACTCTGCGGTCGCCACATGGTGGTAAGTAGTTGCCGGGGAGTTGCCTTCATGGTCATGAGGAGTTCCCGCATTCTGGGAACTAGTCGTGGCCTCATTATGGGCGCCGCAAATTTTTCAACATGTTGAAAATTAGCGGCGACCAGAATGAAGCCGCCATGGAAAGTAGCGTGAATTCTCATGCCCTCGGTGGGTCGCCAGGAGGTCGAAGGTTCTCGTTGGTTGTAGCCGGTGCTGACCGGTGAATTTCATTGGCTCAATGGGGGAAAAAAAACGTAAGCAGTAGACTTCAGAAGCAAGGATAACCGGCCGGTAATGTTAATGTCCGCCGAGCTTCACAGCCGTGTGTGCGTTTGTGTGTGACTGACAATCGCCGCCAGTCGCCTAAGTGGGACCGGCCCATATCTTTTCTGTCCCAGGAACAGTTAGAGCAGTGGTATACTACCTAGAGAGCAAATAAACTATTCTAACATTCTGCCGTATACGACCCTGCCTGCCACTCCCATACCTGTAACACTTCATGCTGGACCCAGTGAGAGGTAATGGAGATAGGATCCAAACCAAAAATAATTGGAGGTGTGAAGTTGAAGCTGGTCGTTAATTCATTGACCAATAAATTGTTTGTGTTCGTAGGGCCAGACAATCTAAAGCATCTATTGTGCAAATGCAAGTGCTTCAGACTTCCTGAGAAGAATTTGCTGCCGTCATTCCAAATGCCCATAAAAGATTTTAATGTTGGTGTCTTCGTGGAATCCTGTAGTTATCAACATCCTGCAGGATATTTATATAAGGGCACTTACATGTTACACCTGGTGAACATACACCAACTCCATTCATTTTGCCATGGCTGCTTAAGGGGCACTGAGATGTTTAGGGTTGTCAATTTGGCACTTCCACACATAACATTCACACATCATTTAACTATGGAAGGTGGCTCCAATTCACCATCTCTTTTTACTTTGATATGGATCACATCCTGTGTTCATTTAATTTGCAACACCCTTCCAGCATCTACACAGCTTGCTTAGTATCCATGTTCATCTGGAATAAGACCAACAATCTCCATGATTATGGGAACTGCAGCCGCAGATTCCACTCATTCGTAAACAGGTCACGAGTATCAGTAGGGCATTGGTCAGGTTTCCCCAAAGGCAAATCTATTATCACAACATGTTAAACAGAGGAACTCCCACAATCCCACACATGGATCATTTCAGCAGATGAGTTTAACTGTGAAATCAACTGTTCAGCGCTTGCAGTGCATTTGACTAGACACCTCTCCACGTAATAACTATGCTATCAAGATTTTCTCCTCGATGGGCTACAGTAGCATCCTGCATATGTTACAGTAGCAGCCTGCATCTGAACATTTTTCCGGACCTCACCAGCAGGAGATCTTGAGCTGAGATTCGCACTGAATACGAAAAAGTGTCATCATCCTCATCCTCCACAAATTGATGTGGGTTTCCCGTCCAGACCTTAATCTACAGAAAAAGAAAACCAGAGGAATGAACAATGGAAAAAGATAAATAAACTTCACACAAAGATCCTAGGACCAAATACTGAACAATGTAGCAAACCCAGGTAAAATACTTAATGTTACTCTAGCTACCAATGCCCCAACCAGTAATTAAAGGCAACGCATGTTCAGTAGTTGTTTACACCCTGCCTTGTACAAATTTTACAACAGGAGCTGCAGTGATGGCCTGTGATATTTTAGAGGAAAGACGAGTGCATATGCTGCTTGGTTGTGGTAATTCCTATCCTGGAGAGTGGCTGCACAAAACGGATACGAAAAACCTCAGAGTGCAAAAGTTAGGAACTTGAGCATGTCAATTATTTACATTGAATGAAACAGGTACAGCATTAGGTTTCCAATACTGGCCTTCATCAGTTAGGGTATTGAGTATAGCAATTGGGACCTTGCGTTGCAGTTGTATAAGACACCGGTGAGGCCACACTTAATCATGGAAGTACTGTGTTCAGTTTTGATCATCCTGCACAAGGAAGGATGTCATTAAGCTGGAAAGAGTGTAGAGATTTGCCAGTCACGGGGTCAAGTGATTGATCATTTAACTTTCTGAATCAAATGAGTTCCCATAGTGTGACATAATTTGCATTTTGTGATAGCCTGGGTTGCTTCCAAAAGATGGCATCTACAGAAAAAACAATATACACTGAAAATGTTATGCTGTCCAAGAAGGGTGTAGAAATAACATTTCAAATTAATTAGGATATGAAAAAAAACCCCAAAACACAATAAAATGAGCAGATGACATATTAAGGCCCACAATATCATTAAGTTGCAACAACGCGAGTGATTCTGGAATGAATCCGTCAATGTTTGATATTATCTCGATTCTTAGTAATTATCTAGTTTTAGAGTATGGTACAGAAGGTGAAGTGTCACCTGCTCTTCGGTGATCTGCATATACAAGATGATGTAGTAAATCAACTCAGGCAGGGCCTTCTTCACCGTGTTCTTGAACTTCCTGTTCTCCAGTAGCGTATGCACAAACTCAAAAATATTGAATACCAAATTCTCAAACCCCAGCACCTCACCTAAAAGAGGGGAAAGAAAGTAGTCAACCAATCAACCTGTTCCATCAACATGGTCAGTAACCCAGACAGCAGGGACTCTAACATGGGAGTCCACAGCTGGAAATACAATTGGCAGCAACAGTACTGTCAAGATTGCTACTTATCAGGAGGCAAGATAATATGCATAATTACAAATACTTAATTATGCCCACAAACCTAACCTATTCAACACCACTTCTCATTCATCCCCACTCCTCCAACTCAGTCACTCTTTGCCATTGAAATAAATTTTCTTTGTTCCCATGAATTTACAAATACAGATGCTGTAATTCAACAAAGACCAATTTACACAACTGTCCTGTATCCACCTTTATTTTCGTAAACAAAAGCTCTAATTACATTCTCCCAAGTCAAATCAGTAGTAAAGAAAGCAAACTCAACGCTAGCATTTATTTCAAGAGGACTTGCACACAAAAACAGGAATTTAATGTTAAGGCTCTGTAAGGTGCTCGTAAGGCATCACTTGGAATATTGTGAGCAATTTTGGGCACCATATCTAAAGAAGGATGTGCAGGCTCTGGAGAGGGTTCAGAGGAGGTTTACAAGAATGATCCTCAGAATGAGTATGTTAACCTATGATGAGCATTTGTCGGCACTGGGCCTGTACTCGCTGGAGTTCAGAAGAATGAGGGGGGGGGGGGGGGGGGGGGGGACCTCATTGAAACATACATAATAGTGAAAGGCTTGGATAAAGTGGATGTGTCCACTAGTGTGTCAAAAGGTACAGGGAGACGGCAGGAGATATGGTTAGGAGGGAAAGTGAACTTTCATTTCACTGCAGATCTTGTATGTGTATGTGACAAATAAACTTGACTTGAGATAGATCACCCATGATTGATTGGCGGAGTAGACTTGACTGGCCAAATGGCCTAATTCTACTATCACTTATATGTTCCTTCATCTTCTATAATTTCCAAACTCAAATGCATACTCAGCTTCCACCTTGAGCATTAAACTTGGAAACTTTCAGTTTCAACACAAAGAAGCTTCTATGACTTTGGCATAAAACTCTTACATTTGATCAAGTCATCCATCGTTAAAGGTTACTATCCTCAATTAAACGACTATCAATTTTCCAGCAATCAATTTAAGACAAATGCAATGCTCCCACTTACCATCCGAATCCACTGGATCATCTACTTCTTCCATGTAATTCACCTCCGTCCTTACATAAGTGTCAGATAGTTAAGGAAAACAGCAATGGTTTAACTACCTGAATCTTCTACTAACTTAGTACCATTTATCACACCATGTGGGGTGTGTCATTTATTAACCTCTACCCCACACCAATGCTTTTTGCTCAGCACTAAGCAAATTATCTGGATCTATTGACACAAAAGTAGGGTTCTGGATGTGTCCTGTTTGTCGACTTATTAAGTATTTCATGTCAACAGATCACATTGAAACAACTCATACCTGAAAACATTGTACTAGAAAAGCATACTATGTAAAAAAAAGAGGCAAGAAAGAGGAAGGTCAAAACAAACTGAATAATTAAATTCTACTCGATATCTATGAGGCAAAAAACTGACCCAAACCAAAATTCCTGAGTAGTTACCAGAAGACATTGTCCCCAACATACGAGTATACGAGTCAAGTTTATACATTTTGTTTGGAATTGTTTGTGGCAGTGCACACAACTCTGGGGCTGCAATTAATATGTCAATTACACGGTCATTTAGAAGCCACACCAGCATCAGACTTGAGAAAGGTTGCTAAATCAAGGTAAGAGGACCATTCCATTTCAAATGCACTACAGTATGAGAATAAGCACAGTGAATATTTAAAATTCAGTCTGCATTCATAACATAGGGCTTACTTACATCTGTTTAAAGTCAGGGTCTCAGGAACCTTACACTAAGTTTAAGCTAAGAATAAGCATTTATAAAATAAAAATACCGTCCTCTCTTGACTATTGTGTGTGGACTATTGATCAGGAATGTGAAATACTATTGAGCGGAGTGAAAGAGAAAAACCAAAAAAGGTTGGAAATATCTGCATCTATGGAAGATGCAGTTAACTTTTCATCAGTATCGAGTGAAGGATATGTGGCTGCACTATCAGTTAACGTATTCCAAACAATCGGTAGGATTTGTTGCATTGATGAAACCATGTGCTTTGGAAAATTCTTAACCAAAGCCGTCACTGCCTGCAAAAGAAGAACTGAGAGATGTCAACAGTATCAATGCCAATCACACATACCCTGCCTACTCCCTGTAACTTTCAAATCAAAGCTGGGATAGGAGACACCATTGTCTATAATAAGAGTATATAATAGTTGTCCAGGTTGTACCTTTCTGCAACACACATTAATTCCAGGAAGCTAGTCTGCCACCAAGCACATTACCAATTGACATATAATCAGAAGCATGTGTTAGGACCATCACTTCCCACAGCAAATAGGATCAAGGAAAGAATTAGGCACAATTGTCTACAACAGTACCAAAAGTCATGTTTACACCAGTTATAGCACAGAGTCAGGACTGTCGCTCTATTTGATAGAATGAGGGAAATGTTTCAGGACATTCAGTGTTACACCAAAAGCAGGTCTACTGGTCAGGACAACATGGCTAGAACAGCAGGGGCCTCTGTCTAAAACAGCACAAAGAGCAAGACCATTGTTTATAACAGCAGGGTTCATATCCTTCTCTCCCATAGAGCATTGAACCAGGTCAGGGCTATCATTGTCGACAAATCAAAGGAGGAACAGAAGTTAGGGGCAACACCGACTGCAACAAAATCAAGTGCAATCATTAGCCCGTGCTACAATCAAGAGCTTTCACTGTTTGTAATAACAGAGCTCAAGATTGTCTATAACAGTGAGTCGGGGTCACAGCCATGGTTGCCTGCATCAAAATCAGGATAAGAGGTCATACCAAAATTCTACAGAACCACCACTTAAAACGGTCATGAATGGTGATGGACAATTAACAGAAATGGACAACTAACAGAAAGATGAGGCTCCAAAAACATCGCCATGTTCAACATCAGTGCTCAGCACGAGTGCCATGGACAAGACTAAAGTTTTCATAATCATAGTCAGCCAAAGCTGCCAATGGAGTGATCCGCCTCAACTCTCCCCAAGATGCCCATCAACAAGAAAGCTAGTCTCCAGACATTTTGATTCACTCTACATGAATTTAAAATTTAGAAACTGAGATAGAGAAAAGACTACAGAGCCAGACAATTGCCATCCATAGCCACGATAGACTTGAGATTGAGGTCAACTCGCTCCAGTTTTGTGGGCTCCGAAATGTCTAATGAGGTCAGTGCGAGAATGACATACTATTCCACAGCTGGTGATGGTGTGCAGCTCCAGCAAGGCATCTGTGTGGTCGTGATGCACAATCTGAAGGTTCTCAGAACTATCTCTTTTCTATTTCTGGGCCAGAAGTTCTCAGGAGTCCTTGGAGGTGGTGTAGTTCTTCAAGGAGGCTTTGAGAACATCCTTCAATTTTTTCTTTACCTATGGTAAGAGTTTGGAATAGTATCTGTCCTAGGAGCCTGTTGTTGGGCATGCAAATATGGCCTACTCAATGTAACTAACCAATAACAACCCAGTGCCTCAATTTTAGAGATGTTGGTCTGGCAGTCAATACAAACATTTAACATCTGCCTACTCTGAGACGACCTTCAAGATATTGGGAGTGGTCCATGCTCCTCAGAAGCACAATCCTTAACTGTTGGACAGCAGTGTGGTGCAATTAGGGGAAGTCAGGAAATAATCTTGGTTTTGTGGATGTTGAGACCAAGTTCTATCTACTCGTACACTGGTGATATAAATATAGATAGGGCAGCCCGAATGAGTGACAATGTCTTGGAGCCCAACTTCTTTGTGTGCACAAACACAACCAAATTGGGCTGAAACGCCCGTTTCATTGGCTGTACAGTTGTTCAAGGACTGCAGTAGTTCAAGAAGACAGCTCACCATCACCACCCCCCCCCCCCCGCCACCTCCCAGAGGAATTAAGTATGGCAATAAATGGTGACAGTTACAGCAACACCAAGGCCCCCAAAATAATTTTTAAAATCTGAGTAAATTAAAGAGCATAGCTTACCAATACTCTGAACATAAACAGGACCTCGATTTGAACAAAACTATCTCTCTTGATTGGCTATATTTCACCGTTCAGTACTTACAGCATTTTATTCACAATGATACTGAGTGTGGGGTGAATATTGGCCGAGAGATTAGAAAGGGCTCCATTTCTGTTCTTTGAATCTTAGGTCTGAGGCCATATTAATGTTTCTTCTTTTTAAAAACACGTATTTAAAGTGGGGAAATATTACTTCCACTGGTATGTCTAGTATCAGGAAGCATCATCCAAAAAAGGTAAAGTGCAGTTGGGTAATATGTAAAGGAAAATATTTAGAATTGACAGTGCACAACAAGTATTGCTGGTCATTTTTTAAGAAAACGATTGAGAAAGATTTTTGTGTTAACTAAGTTTATTAAAGGAATACAAAAGCAGAAAATGCCAGAAACACTCATTGGCAGCATCTAAAAGAAACAATTAACAGCATTTCCAGCTTTTTCTGGTTTTATTTCAGACTTCTATCATATGCATTTTTTAAGGATTTTCAAGAATCAAAAAAATATGGGACAAAGCATATATTAGGCCACATATCTCATGCTCCTACTCTCTAAGGAACATGTGAATATTTAGTTGGCAGTTTCTCAAAGGGACATTCACTTCAGGGTTTCTTGGCTTGATTCATGTTATAATACTAAATCAGCAAGAAAATGTCATTAAACAATGCTGTTACCAACCTGAAAGAGGTTATGTGGTTTCAAAAACCGAGATTGCCAGCTCAGTTTGCAAATGTTGCCCGATTACTCCACACTACTCACCTTCAATACCTCCATCTTCAATCCACTATCAGAATTGGGTCCATCTGGCATTTGCAGAGCTTGTACAAATGCCTGGGTGAACTGCTGTACCACAGGAAATATCAATGCCTTGGCTGCACCCTAATGGAAATACAGAAAAAGCCTTCAGATATAACTTTTCACGTCATGCAGTAGACAACCCACATAATGAGCGGACCAATGGACACACAAGGAACTGCAGGTGCTGGTTTACAAATAAAAGACAAATTGGTGGAATAATCATGGATTTTAGTCAAAATGGCGGCGGCGCGGGCACACCGCGACGCCCTGTGTCTCCCAGGAATGAAAAATACAGCAACGATCCCCTTACCTGTTTCAAGGCTGCTCACTCGGAGCAGTCTTGTATCCATCTCGTACAGCCGACAGGAACTTCTGGACTTCGGTTCCTGCGGCTGCAACAACTTTCTGGGCGATCTCCGCCTTCCTTCTGAGCTCATCAGAGCAACGGAGCACCCGACTGGAGACCGCCAGGTGAGTCGCGGGGTTGGAGACCGCCATCCGACCCTCGAAACCTCACCTGACCCGCGGTCCACACCCGACCCTCGAACCTCACCCGACCCGTGGCCCTCACCCGACCCTCGAACCTCACCCGACCCTCGGCCCTCACCCGACCCGCGGCCCTCACCCGACCCGCGGCCCTCACCCGACCCGCGGCCCTCACCCGACCCGCGGCCCTCACCCGACCCGCGGCCCTCACCCGACCCTCGAACCTCACCCGACCCTCGAACCTCACCCGACCCGCGGCCCTCACCCGACCCTCACCCGACCCGCGGACCACACCCGACCCTCGAACCTCACCCGACCCGCGGCCCTCACCCGACCCGCGGCCCTCACCCGACCCGCGGCCCTCACCCGACCCGCGGCCCTCACCCGACCCGCGGCCCTCACCCGACCCGCGGCCCTCACCCGACCCTCGAACCTCACCCGACCCGCGGCCCTCAACCGACCCGCGGAGTTGGAGAACGCCAGGTAAGCCCCGGAGCTGGAGAACACCACCCGACCCGTGGAGCTCACCTGACCCTCGCAGCTGGAGAACACCACCCGACCCGTGGAGCTGGAGACCGCCACCCGACCCGTGGAGCTGGAGAACGCCACCCGACCCGTGGAGCTGGAGACCGCCACCCGACCCGTGGAGCTGGAGAACGCCACCCGACCCGGGGAGCTGGAGAACGCCACCCGACCCGGGGAGCTGGAGAACGCCACCCGACCCGGGGAGCTGGAGAACGCCACCCGACCCGGGGAGCTGGAGAACGCCACCCGACCCGGGGAGCTGGAGAACGCCACCCGACCCGGGGAGCTGGAGAACGCCAGGTAAGCCCCGGGGCTGGAGACCATCAGCAGAGCCGTGGGGCTGAAGACCGCCTGCGGAGCCACGTAGACATAGACGCGGTGCAACGGAGTGGTAGAACACCAGCGCGCACCAAGCCAGCTCGGCCGACCAGAAGCACCAACAGACGGCGACGCGGACGTAAACACCGCCGGGGACGCAGAGGGGGGGTTAAAGGCCAGGTTAGAGCTAGCCCCGCACAGGGTAGCGATTCCTAGCCTTTTCCTCGCCAACGTGCGCTCACTGGCAAACAAAATGGACGAACTCCGGCTAAGGATCACCTCCCACAACCGGATCAAGGACTGCAACATCCTGACCCTCACGGAAACTTGGCTGAACACTGACGTTCCTGACAGCGCCATCCAGCTATCGGGGCGTCACTTACTCCGAGCGGACAGGACATCGGACTCCGGCAAGACCAGAGGCGGGGGTCTGTGCATTTATGTAAATAAAGCATGGTGCACGGACTCCACCATCATCGAGAGTCACTGCTCAGCTAACCTTGAGTTCCTTTTGGTTAGATGCAGACCGTTCTATCTGCCCAGAGAGTTCACCTCCACTGTTGTGACTGCAGCCTATATCCCTCCTGATGCTAATGCCAAGCTTGCAATGAAAGAGCTGCATACTGCCATTAGCAATCAACAGACACACAACCCCGAGGCAGCCTTCATTGTTGCGGGTGACTTCAATCACTCTAACCTGAAGACTGTACTCCCCAAATTCCACCAGCATGTCTCCTTCCCCACTAGAGTAGACAAGACACTGGACAAAGTCTACACCAACGTGGCTGAAGCTTACAAAGCCATCCCCCTCCCCCACCTTGGTCAGTCTGATCACATCTCATTGTTCCTGCTCCCTAAGTACTCCCCACTCATCAGACGGGTTAAACCATCTGTGAGGACAGTTAAAGTCTGGTCAGAGGAAGCGGACTTCACACTTCAGCAGTGTTTTGGAAACACTGACTGGAAGGCGTTTGCAGCCCAGGCCACCCTTGACTCCCACACGGACATTGACTCCTACACATCCTCTGTTCTGGACTTTATAAACTCCACCATCAATAGTGTCACCTCCCTCAAACAGGTGACCATATTCCCGAATCAGAAGCCATGGATGAACAGCGAGGTCAGGCTACTGCTGAAAGCACGGGACACCGCTTTCAGGTCAGGCGATGCTCGAGCCTACAGTTCAGCCAGGGCTAACCTGAAGAGGGGCATCAAGAAGGCCAAGCACTGCCATAAGCTCAGGATCGAGGAGCACTTCAACAACAACTCCGACCCCCGACGCATGTGGCAAGGCATCCAGGCCATCACGGACTACAGACCCGCCAACACCACCCCCACATCCAGCGACGCCTCCTTCCTTGAGGAGCTCAATCACTTCTATGGCCGCTTCGACAGGGACAATCTAGAGACAGCCATCAAGGCTGTGCTACCTGACGATCACCAACCCCTCACACTCACCCCCTACGACGTATACGTGGCACTGAGTAGGACTAATGCACGTAAAGCTGCTGGCCCTGACGGCATCCCCGGGCGCGTGCTCAGGGTCTGTGCGGCGCAGCTGGCAGACGTCTGGACTGATATCTTCAACCTGTCACTTGCCCAGGCAGTTGTCCCCACGTGCCTTAAAACCACCTCCATCGTGCCAGTGCCACAACACTCCACTGCGGCAAGCCTCAACAACTTCCGCCCAGTTGCACTTACCCCCATCATCACCAAGTGCTTCGAGAGGCTGGTCCTGACACACCTCAAAAGCTGCCTACCCCCCACACTGGATCCCTATCAGTTTGCCTACCGCAAGAACAGGAGTACGGAGGATGCCATCTCAACGGCACTTCACTCCGCCCTCTCCCACCTCAACAACAGAGACACTTACGTAAGAATGCTGTTCATCGATTACAGCTCAGCATTCAACACCATTATACCATCAAAATTGATCGCCAAACTCGGTAATCTGTGCATCGCTCCTTCCCTCTGCAACTGGATACTGGACTTTCTAACCAACAGACCCCAGTCTGTTAGATTAGACAAGCACACCTCTTCAACCCTCACCCTGAACACCGGTGTTCCACAGGGCTGTGTGCTGAGCCCCCTCCTCTACTCCCTCTTCACCTATGACTGCACACCTGTACATGGTACTAACACCATCATCAAGTATGCAGATGATACAACGGTGATTGGCCTCATCAGCAACAACGATGAGTCAGCCTACAGGGAGGAGGTCCAGCACTTAGCAGCATGGTGCGCTGACAACAACCTGGCCCTTAACTCCAAGAAGACCAAGGAGCTCATTGTAGACTTCAGGAAGTCCAGGGGCGGCACGCACACCCCCATCCACATTAACGGTACGGAGGTGGAACGTGTTTCTAGCTTCAGGTTCCTGGGAGTCAACCTCTCCGACGACCTCTCTTGGACCCACAATACCTCAACTCTGATCAAGAAGGCTCACCAGCGTCTCTTCTTCCTGAGGAGACTGAAGAAGGTCCATCTGTCTCCTCAGATCCTGGTGAACTTCTACCGCTGCACCATCGAGAGCATCCTTACCAACTGCATCACAGTTTGGTATGGCAACTGCTCTGTCTCTGACCGGAAGGCATTGCAGAGGGTGGTGAAAATTGCCCAACGCATCACCGGTTCCTCGCTCCCCTCCATTGAGTCTGTCCAAAGCAAGCGTTGTCTGCGGAGGGCGCTCAGCATCGCCAAGGACCTCTCTCACCCCAACCATGGACTGTTTACCCTCCTAACATCCGGGAGGCGCTACAGGTCTCTCCGTTGCCGAACCAGCAGGTCCAGGAACAGCTTCTTTCCGGCGGCTGTCACGCTACTCAACAACGTACCTCGGTGACTGCCAATCACCCCCCCCCCCCCCCCCGGACACTTATTGTTATTTATTCAAATCATTTGCTGTGTCGCTCTTCCAGGGAGATGCTAAATGCATTTCATTGTCTCTGTACTGTACACTGACAATGACAATTAAAATTGAATCTGAATCTGAATCAGAAAGGAGAATCCTGGAAGAAAGGTGGGGGCAGGATAATGTCTTGAGTGATAGGTGGATGCAGGTGAGGAGGATTTTTGATTGGCAGTTGGTTAGACAAAGGCCAGAGATGAAGACAAGGTGTGAGATGAGGATAGAAGGGGTTTGAGTTGTGTGTGTGAAGGGGGAACTATAGGTGGAAGAGGACAGGAGGTCGGGGGGGGGGGGGGGGGGGGGAGGGGGGAAAGAATGGGTGCAAAGCCAGGTGGGCTACAGAGAAGAGAGGGGGAAAAGAGGGGAAGAAGGGGGGTTGTTTGTAGGTTATGGGGAGTTAAAATGGTTAGCGGACGAAGCGCAAGTGTTCAGCGAAACAATCACCTAGTTACGCTTGTTCTTGCCGATATAAAGGATGCACATCAAGGAACACCAAATGCAGTGGCTGAGGTGCATGTGAACCTCTGTTGTTGCAGGAGAAAGTACTTGGGGATGGGGTGATTTTGGTGTGAAGGGATGAGTGAATCGAGGGGCTGCGGAGGGAGGTCTCTGCAGAAGGTCTAAAGAGGTGGTGATGGGAAGATGTGACTGGTGGCGGGGTCTAGCTATCTAAAGGATAAGTCCACTCATGGACAAAGGTGGGAATTTATGTGCACACGACTACCTTGCATCAGTACACCAAGCAGAGGGAAACAGACGATAGCAAGATCAGGAAGTGGTGGGAATATACGAGCCAAATGAGTTTCATTCTTAGGTTTAAGTTTCTTTACACTTACCTTTTCAACCTCCTCGATGGCACAAATAAGGTTGGCACAGGTAGTGAAGATCTCAACTGCACGTGCTCTAGTCCGAATACTGTAAACCTACAGAAACAAATGGAAATCAACACCTGGATATTTTAAACAATTCATCTTCATTTAGATTGATTTATCAGTCAGAACACATGGGACTTATTGCATCTGATTAGGTGCAAAAAAAGTTGACTTAAGTCCAAGTGCAAATGTACATGCTTTGAGTATGAATAATATGTGTGGAGTTTATACATCATCCTATAATCACATGAATCCCCAGTACTTTAGGTTTCTGCCACATACCAAAGGCATGCTGGATAAGTGACTTGGCTACCACAAATTACCCACAGCGTAGTTGATGACAGAAGAATCTAACAAAGCGTTAATATGGAAGCGAGGGAGAAAATGGGATTTGTGCAGATGGGTGCTTGATGATCAGCGCAAATGCAGAGGGCCAATTCCCGTGCTTTACGACTGCATTGCTATGGTTAGCTACCCAAGTCACTGACCTGACAAAGACACTGGGAATTCCCAGGATAGTCCCAGTCCAAAAGAAAAGGGCAAGGACAGCAGCAATGTTGTTGAAGTCAGACAGTGCATTTGGGACTTGTTCCTCATTTCCTCTCCCAGTGACTGGCCAGGTCAGAGGGCCTAACTATCGCCAGGGGCCAGAGACAAAATCAAGCCCTACACTAGATTTTGAGCCGAGTGAAAATTCATGTCTATATCTGACGCTGGTTGCAGCTAAATATTACTGGCGGGCAGGGATCAGTCACCATTCAGCATTGTCACAGCATGGTTATCCACAGGTTAGTGCAACACGCACAAAATGGATAAAGGTTTCAGAATGAAATTGACTGCAATCTCAATTTGTTTTTTTATGGAGTAGGTATAGGCGTAAAACCTTCTACACATTACCATAAGTTTTACTCAGTGATGAGCCTAAAGAACAATAAATATTAAGGGTGAACAGAAAGGAACTATGTGCAAGTGAAATGTTGACTCAGATGTGAGGAGCAAGCTGTTCTTTTAAAAAAAGCTTTCATGCATTTTTTCTGAATGGTTTGAACAAAATAAAACATTTCTCATTGAGTAGCCCACAGATGTGGTTTGAATTAGAGGTCTGCTTAGAAGTGGTTTGAATTAGATGGTCCCTGTGAAACTCTGTCTTAATTCAAAACTCCATTTGCTGAAGATAGACACAAAAAGCTGTGGGGTAACTCAGCGGGACAGCTGAAGAGAAGGAATGGGTGATGTTCGTGTCGAGACCCTTCTTACCAATGACAGCAAGAAAGGAATTTGAATAAAAGCAACATTTTCTTCCTCCGATCCCTCCCCCCGAAGAGACCCGCGTAAAGATGGGTCTTGACCCGAAACGTCACTTATTCCTTCTCCCCAGAGCTGCTGTCCCGCTGAGTTACTCCAGGTTTATGTGTCTATCTTTGGTTTAAACCCGCATCTGCAGTTCCTTCCTACTCTATTTGCTGAATTGCAGCCAAATTGTTATCCATTGTCCCATCGGCTCCCTGACTCTCCAATTATGGCAGCTAACCAAAGGCCTTTTGAAAATAGTTGCACGGCCTCTATTACCACAATACAATTACGCTGATCAGACAATGCCATTGAAATCTACAATCATTCCTTTTTTCTTTCTCTGTATTTTTCCATGACACCAATGTGTAAAGATTCCATACTCTCTCTTCACAACTTCTTTCTCCTTTTTTAAATAGTGGAACTGTTACTAACTTTTGCGATGTCGATTATTTTGTTCTTTCTAAGGATAGAGCTATCAAGCAACTGAAATATTGACAGAGTTGATAACTGCTGCTCGTACACAGCTAAACAGAATATCAATCTTTCCCCTGTTAAATAATACCCCCTGACCCTTCTCAAAACGTTATCTCAAAACTTGTTTCCCCAGTTACTATCGTGCATTAATTAGTCTCAGTTCGGCAGGGGGGGAGGGGAGGGGGGGGGGGGGTTGGAGGAAGAACACGTTGCTTTTATTCTAACTCCTTTCTATTACTGTCATTGGTAACAATGGATGTGTCATCACTGGGACTGGACAGATGAAAACAAGTTGATGCAGTGATAGTGGAGGTTGAATATCAGCAAAAAATACTTATTTTTAATAGGACGAGTTATTAAATCAGCCTGCCCACATGCATGATTGGAACATGTTTTGTTAAGACAATTATTTGAATTAGTAGGAGGGGCACAAATTTTCAGGAATTTTAATTAGCAAGCTCACAAAAAAAGCTGACATTTTAAAGTGACCTCGCACACTTCTGGCACAGCTCAGTTTCTTAAAGGAGGAAACCTGTGCCAGAATCAGGTGTTTATGTGGACAGGTACATATAAATGCTGGAGAAACTCAGTGGGTACAGCAGCATCTATGGAGCGAAGGAAATAGGCAACGTTTCGGGCTGAAACCCTTCTTCAGACTGATAGGGGGTGGGGGGAGAAGGAAGGAAAAAGGAGGAGCTAGAAGGCTGAGGGAGAGATGGGAAGGAGAGGAGACAGCAAGGGTTAACAGAATTGTGAGAAATCGATGTTCATGCCACCAGGATGCAAACTCCCCAAGCGGAATATGAGGTGCTGTTCCTCCAATTTCCGGTGTTGCTCACTCTGGCCATGGAGGATGCCCAGGACAGAGAGTTCGGATGCGGAATGGGGGAAGTTGAAGTGCTGAGCCACCAGGAGGTCAGGTTGGTTAATGCAGACTGAACGGAGGTGTTTGGCGAAACGATCGTCAAGCCTACGCTTGGTCTCACCGATATAGATCAGCTGACATCTAGAGCAGCGGATGCAATAGATGAAGTTGTAGGAGGTGCAGGTGAACCCCTGTCGCACCTGGAACGACTGTTTGCGTCCTTGAATGGAGTCGAGGGGAGAGGTAAAGTGACAAGTGTAGCATCTCTTGCGGTTGCAAGGGAAAGTACTCAGGGAAGGGGTGGAGCGGGAGGGAAGGGAAGAATTGACAAGGGAGTTACGGAGGGAGCGGTCTTTGCGGAAGGCAGATGGGGGGGCGGGGGGGGAGATGGGAAGATGTGGCGAGTGGTGGGGTCACGTTGGATGTTGCAAAACTGACGGACGACTATTTGTTGTATGTGCCGGCTAGTGGGGTGAAAGATGAGGACCAGAGGGACTCTGCCCTTGTTGCGATTAGGGGGATGGGGAGAGAGAGCAATGTTACGGGGTATGGAGGAGACCCTGGTGCGAGCCTCATCTATAGTGGGGGAGGACAACCTCCGTTCCCTGAAGAATTCGGACATTTGCGATGCCCTGGTGTGGAACACCTCATCCTGGGAGCAGATGCGGCGTAGACGGAGGAATTGGAAGTAGGGGATGGAGTCCTTACAGGAAGCAGGGTGGAGGAAGAGTAGTCAAGATAGCCGTGAGAGTCAGTGGGTTTAACACAATAGGTCCTTCATTTTTTAAATGTTGTGAACCACCAGTTTGAACACAACCAAGCACTGAGGGAGACTTGCTGTAAACAGGATCATAGCACAAAGTTGCGTGATGTACACTGACGACAGGTTTACTATATTCCCTCCTCTGTGAACATATTCTAATCTTTTGTCATTTGTAGAACAGTATATTCCTTGCAAATTTACTTTCATTGATGCATTTTGGTTTTCTAATTGTCTATGACTTTTCACAACTATGCATTCCCTTTGTTTTCCTTTGATTCCTCCAATTCGTCCCTTGATACTGATTAAAAAATATCAAGGACATATTACAAGCTCCTGATAGCCTTAAATATTTTCCAATGCTTATTTTATCAGCCATTAATTTTCCACAATTTAGCTTCAAGTTTTATTCTCGTCCTTTCAAAATTAGTTTTTAATAATATGAATATTTATTTCCCTCGTATGTCCTTCTTGTTGTACCACATAAAAATAATTATGATCACTATTACCTGGATTTTCCCAACACATTTGAGATCTGCTTTGGTTCATTTTCCTATAGCTAGATCAAGTCACACTTTAGTTTAGTTGACACATAGAGAGTGGAAATGGGTCCTTCGGCCCACCAAGGATCACCCAAACACTAGTTCTATCCTACAAACTAAGGACAATTTACAGAAGCCAATATACAAACATGCATATCTTTAGAATGTGGGAGGACACCTGAAGAAAACAAACACGTTCATACGGAGAAGGTACAAACTCCTCACAGACAGCCTCTATAATCAGGATCAAACCGGAGACTCTGGCACTGTTAGGTTGTAGCCTTGGACCTGTAGACTGGAGCCACACTGTGTTCTACTGCTTACATAAAACATTTAACATGGATCCCAAAACCTAATTTCTTTTTGGCTTTTATCTACCTCATCAGTACATTTGGAAACAGATCTTTTTTAATTTCAGTATTTTTAATTTCTCAGATTTGTTGACATATTCTTCACTAATAGGTAGTTCGCAACATATTGTAAATATCCATTCCTCATTTAGATTCTATTTCTATTGTAAATGTTGAATTTGTGTTTATAATTGCCATTATATTCTCCAGTTTGTATATTGACCAATATTTTTCCTGCCCAACCGTTTCTAAATATATGTCCCACAATATTTGGTTGAAAGTCATTGACGTTGCTATAATTCAGTTATCCCAAAATAATAACAAAATTCAACAGTTGCCCACAATTTGATGATTACACTACAAGCAACATAATACATTTTATTCGGTCTATTATGTTTGATAGCTTGCTTTTTGTTGCCTAACTATTTATATTACCCGTATCCCTCACCTTGGTCCTTGTTTTGTCTTTGCCTTTGCAGGCTCGTTATATACTCCAGGGGAATCCTCAACATCACTTCCCTCCAACTCCTGCACAATTCTCCCATCACCACCTTCCTGACCAGGTATTATTAGTCAAATATATAATTGGATCCAAGTAATCTTTTCTCATGGATTCTAATCACATTCTAGTTCAAGTAGAAACATCTTCAGAGTACAGCTCTATATTTTTCCTACGTCACTGGCCCCAAATGCAACTGCTGAACCAATTTCCTTCACTTAAGAACTTCCGTGGATGTTGGACCACACTCTACTCGATTACAATCTCTTTTCGGTTTTCTTCTTCCTTACATCTGTCTCCTAATCACCATTGTTAGCGCAAGCATCATGCAAAGTCAATGCCTATGACCATTTCCCCAGGTTAAAGGTGCTTATATATTTAAATAGCCACTGACGTTTTGTAACACCATCACAAAATGTCTTCCATGTAGAGAATTTAAGTTTGAAGGCAAACCCAGAGATTCAGAAGAATGAATGGGGCCCTGGGTCACATACCTCAGCCATTGTAAAAATCTTATACATTTCTGGCAAAATGACAGGAGCCACCAGTGGCATCTGAATGTCCGTAACCTCCCGAGTGAACTCTGCAGAAGAATGTGACAAACAGAAATTAGGAACTGAATATAGGGCCAGCCCAAAATAATTAAATAGAACTTTTTCAGTTTAGAGCATTACTAATTGAAGAAATATGACAATACATTTAAAATAACACTAGACCAGGTGCGGCCCTGTTGGGCCCATCCCCCAAGGCAATATTCCACCACTGACTCATAGCCCCCAACTGCGCAGGCACGGTTGATGGGTTCCCGTTGTGACGCCAGAGATCCCCGTTGTGATGCCAGTCACGGCAACCCTCCCCCAACTGCGCAGGCGCAGCCAGCAAGTGGGAGCGTGACTGCGACGTTTTTAAAGTTCAAAATGCCAATAACTTGTAAAATATTAGATCAATGTGAACACATCTCACTCTCCCTCTTCAGTCCTCTATTCCCCATCTCCATCATCCTCCCTCTCCCCACCCTCCTCCATTGCGCCACCCCTCTTCTTAGCCCTATCCTCCTCCATTCCCCCTCATCCCCAGCATTCCCCCCCCCTCCTCTTCACCCTCCTTCCTTCCCCCCTCCTTCCTCCCCTACTCTCCTTTCCCCAACCCTGTCACTCGCTCCCTCCATAACCCTCTCCCCTCCCTACGGGACAGAGGGGGAGGGACACAGAGGGACAGGGACACAGAGGGACAGGGACACAGAGGGACAGGGACACAGAGGGACAGGGACACAGAGGGACAGGGGGACACAGAGGGGGAGGGGGACACAGAGGGGGAGGGGGACACAGAGGGGGAGGGGGACACAGAGGGGGAGGGGGACACAGAGGGGGAGGGGGACACAGAGGGGGAGGGGGACACAGAGGGGGAGGGGGACACAGAGGGGGAGGGGGACACAGAGGGGGAGGGGGACACAGAGGGGGAGGGGGACACAGAGAGGGAGGGGGACACAGAGAGGGAGGGGGACACAGAGAGGGAGGGGGACACAGAGAGGGAGGGGGACACAGAGAGGGAGGGGGACACAGAGAGGGAGGGGGACACAGAGAGGGAGGGGGACACAGAGAGGGAGGGGGACACAGAGAGGGAGGGGGACACAGAGAGGGAGGGGGACACAGAGAGGGAGGGGGACACAGTCAGTTGGTACTGAGACTAACTACCCCTATCCAGTTAAACCCTAACCAGCATCAGATCAATACTGATCCCCAATCACCAGTTATAGTGAACCAAATTATCAAACAATGTAAAAAAATGTATTTGGAACATTGGGATAAAGAAATCAAAAGCCAAAGCAGATTAGAATGTTACCGTGCCCTAAAAAGAGATTATAAATTGCCAGACTATCTCTCAACTGTTAGAGACATAAAGGAGAGACACAATGTGGATTATGGAGATGTCGGAGACCTTACATTTGGAAACATTTAGATTTGTATTAATTGACAAACCATAATTATTTACTACAATATGGTCACCATTTATAGATTATTTGAAGGGGTAGATTGGGCCGGCACGGAAGCCTGACTGAAACTTGAATCCAAGACTAGATGAATAGTTATGTTCTCTGACCTACGGACCTATCTCCCAAGTTGTATTATTGATAGTTTATTCTATTTTTCTTTTTTTCCCCTATATATAAATATAAATAAATAATTAGATGCAATGTTAATATGTAACCGATAAATGAGGATCCCAGCTACTTTGGCAGCGGGGTCTCTGGAATCCTGGATACTTAATATGTAATGGTTAAACAAAGTTTGTATTGGTTTGGACATATGCCTCTAATAAAAATTTAATTCAAATAAAAGAAAAAAAAAAGAAATTAATATTGAATAGCTAAACTTGCTATTCTGTTGTACTGCTTACAGCTGCAAGAATGTGTAGCAACCAATAAAGGGCTATAGGTCTATTGCAACTTTATGTACAGGGACATATCTATCCATGCACTGCATACTTGTATTTATACTTATGCATCTAAAATATGTATGTCATGTTTTATACTTTGGCAATATTACAATGTATTTTATCATGCCAATAAGTTATTTTGAAAGAGAGCGAGAGAGAGAGAGAGAGAGAGAGCGAGGGACAGGGGGCGGGAGGGGGACGGGGAGGGGGACGGACAGGCGGCCGGAGGGGGACGGACAGGCGGCCGGAGGGGGACGGACAGGCGGCCGGAGGGGGACGGACAGGCGGGCGGAGGGGGACGGACAGGCGGGCGGAGGGGGACGGACAGGCGGGCGGAGGGGGACGGACAGGCGGGCGGAGGGGGACGGACAGGCGGGCGGAGGGGGACGGACAGGCGGGCGGAGGGGGACGGACAGGCGGGCGGAGGGGGACGGACAGGCGGGCGGAGGGGGACGGACAGGCGGGCGGAGGGGGACGGACAGGCGGGCGGAGGGGGACGGACAGGCGGGCGGAGGGGGACGGACAGGCGGGCGGAGGGGGACGGACAGGCGGGCGGAGGGGGACGGACAGGCGGGCGGAGGGGGACGGACAGGCGGGCGGAGGGGGACGGACAGGCGGGCGGAGGGGGACGGACAGGCGGGCGGAGGGGGACGGACAGGCGGGCGGAGGGGGACGGACAGGCGGGCGGAGGGGGACGGACAGGCGGGCGGAGGGGGACGGACAGGCGGGCGGAGGGGGACGGACAGGCGGGCGGAGGGGGACGGACAGGCGGGCGGAGGGGGACGGACAGGCGGGCGGAGGGGGACGGACAGGCGGGCGGAGGGGGACGGACAGGCGGGCGGAGGGGGACGGACAGGCGGGCGGAGGGGGACGGACAGGCGGGCGGAGGGGGACGGACAGGCGGGCGGAGGGGGACGGACAGGCGGGCGGAGGGGGACGGACAGGCGGGCGGAGGGAGACGGACAGGCGGGCGGAGGGAGACGGACAGGCGGGCGGAGGGAGACGGACAGGCGGGCGGAGGGAGACGGACAGGCGGCCGGAGGGAGACGGACAGGCGGCCGGAGGGAGACGGACAGGCGGCCGGAGGGAGACTGACAGGCGGCCGGAGGGAGACAGACAGGCGGCCGGAGGGAGACAGACAGGCGGCCGGAGGGAGACAGACAGGCGGCCGGAGGGAGACAGACAGGCGGCCCGAGGGAGACAGACAGGCGGCCCGAGGGAGACAGACAGGCGGCCCGAGGGAGACAGACAGGCGGCCCGAGGGAGACAGACAGGCGGCCCGAGGGAGACAGACAGGCGGCCCGAGGGAGACAGACAGGCGGCCAGAGGGAGACAGACAGGCGGCCAGAGGGAGACAGACAGGCGGCCAGAGGGAGACAGACAGGCGGCCAGAGGGAGACAGACAGGCGGCCAGAGGGAGACAGACAGGCGGCCAGAGGGAGACAGACAGGCGGCCAGAGGGAGACAGACAGGCGGCCAGAGGGAGACAGACAGGCGGCCAGAGGGAGACAGACAGGCGGCCAGAGGGAGACAGACAGGCGGCCAGAGGGAGACAGACAGGCGGCCAGAGGGAGACAGACAGGCGGCCAGAGGGAGACAGACAGGCGGCCAGAGGGAGACAGACAGGCGGCCAGAGGGAGACAGACAGGCGGCCAGAGGGAGACAGACAGGCGGCCAGAGGGAGACAGACAGGCGGCCAGAGGGAGACAGACAGGCGGCCAGAGGGAGACAGACAGGCGGCCAGAGGGAGACAGACAGGCGGCCAGAGGGAGACAGACAGGCGGCCAGAGGGAGACAGACAGGCGGCCAGAGGGAGACAGACAGGCGGCCAGAGGGAGACAGACAGGCGGCCAGAGGGAGACAGACAGGCGGCCAGAGGGAGACAGACAGGCGGCCAGAGGGAGACAGACAGGCGGCCAGAGGGAGACAGCCAGGCGCCCAGCGAGACAGCCAGCCGGCCAGCGAGACAGCCAGCCAGCCAGCGAGACAGCCAGCCAGCCATCGAGACAGCCAGCCAGCGAGACAGCCAGCCAGACAGCCAGCCAGACAGCGAGACAGCCAGCCAGACAGCGAGACAGCCAGCCAGACAGCGAGACAGCCAGCCAGAGAGAGAGACAGCCAGCCAGAGAGAGAGACAGCCAACCAGAGAGAGAGACAGCCAGCCATAGAGAGAGACAGACAGCCAGAGAGAGACAGACAGCCAGAGAGAGACAGACAGCCAGACAGCCAGAGAGACAGACAGACAGCCAGCCAGAGAGACAGACAGACAGACAGCCAGCCAGAGAGACAGCCAGCCAGCCAGAGACAGCCAGCCAGCCAGAGACAGCCAGCCAGCGAGACAGACAGCCAGCCAGAGAGACAGACAGCCAGAGAGACAGACAGCCAGAGAGAGAGAGACAGCCAGCCAGAGAGAGAGAGACAGCCAGCCAGAGAGAGAGAGACAGCCAGCCAGAGAGAGAGAGACAGCCAGCCAGAGAGAGACAGCCAGCCAGAGAGAGACAGCCAGCCAGAGAGAGACAGACAGCCAGAGAGAGACAGACAGACAGCCAGAGAGAGACAGACAGACAGAGAGACAGACAGACAGACAGACAGACAGACAGACAGACAGACAGACAGACAGACAGACAGACAGACAGACAGACAGACAGACAGACAGACAGACAGAGAGACAGCCAGCCAGCGAGACAGCCAGCCAGCCAGCGAGACAGCCAGCCAGCCAGCGAGCAGCCAGCCAGAGAGAGAGACAGCCAGCCAGAGAGAGAGACAGCCAGCCAGAGTGAGAGACAGACAGCCAGAGTGAGAGACAGACAGCCAGAGAGACAGACAGACAGCCAGAGAGACAGACAGACAGCCAGAGAGACAGACAGACAGCCAGAGAGACAGACAGACAGCCACAGAGACAGACAGACAGCCACAGAGACAGACAGCCAGCCACAGAGACAGACAGCCAGCCACAGAGACAGACAGCCAGCCACAGAGACAGACAGCCAGCCACAGAGACAGACAGCCAGCCAGAGACAGACAGACAGCCAGAGAGAGAGACAGACAGCCAGAGAGAGAGACAGACAGCCAGAGAGAGAGACAGACAGCCAGAGAGAGAGACAGACAGCCAGAGAGAGAGACAGACAGCCAGAGAGAGAGACAGACAGCCAGAGAGAGAGACAGACAGCCAGAGAGAGAGACAGACAGCCAGAGAGAGAGAGAGACAGCCAGAGAGAGAGAGAGACAGCCAGAGAGAGAGAGAGACAGCCAGAGAGAGAGAGAGACAGCCAGAGAGAGAGAGAGACAGCCAGAGAGAGAGAGAGACAGCCAGAGAGAGAGAGAGACAGCCAGAGAGAGAGAGAGACAGCCAGAGAGAGAGAGAGACAGCCAGAGAGAGAGAGAGACAGCCAGAGAGAGAGAGACAGCCAGAGAGAGAGAGAGACAGCCAGAGAGAGAGAGAGACAGCCAGAGAGAGAGAGAGACAGCCAGAGAGAGAGAGAGACAGCCAGAGAGAGAGAGAGACAGCCAGAGAGAGAGAGACAGCCAGAGAGAGAGAGAGACAGCCAGAGAGAGAGAGAGAGAGAGAGACAGCCAGAGAGAGAGAGACAGCCAGAGAGAGAGAGAGAGAGACAGCCAGAGAGAGAGAGAGGCAGCCAGAGAGAGAGAGGCAGCCAGAGAGAGAGAGAGAGGCAGCCAGAGAGAGAGAGACAGCCAGAGAGAGAGAGACAGACAGCCAGAGAGACAGACAGCCAGAGAGACAGACAGCCAGCCAGAGAGAGACAGACAGCCAGAGAGAGAGAGATAGAGACAGACAGCCAGAGAGAGAGAGAGAGAGAGAGACAGACAGCCAGAGAGAGAGACAGACAGCCAGAGAGAGAGACAGACAGCCAGAGAGAGAGAGACAGACAGACAGCCAGAGAGAGAGAGACAGACAGACAGCCAGAGAGAGAGAGACAGACAGCCAGAGAGAGAGAGACAGCCAGCCAGAGAGAGACAGACAGGCAGCCAGAGAGAGACAGACAGCCAGAGAGACAGCCAGAGAGACAGACAGACAGACAGAGAGACAGACAGCCACAGAGACAGACAGACAGCCACAGAGACAGACAGTCAGAGAGAGACAGACAGTCAGAGAGAGACAGACAGTCAGAGAGAGACAGACAGTCAGAGAGAGACAGACAGTCAGAGAGAGAGAGAGACAGACAGCCAGAGAGAGAGAGACAGACAGCCAGAGAGAGAGAGACAGACAGCCAGAGAGAGAGAGACAGACAGCCAGAGAGAGAGACAGCCAGACAGAGAGAGACAGACAGCCAGAGAGAGAGAGACAGACAGCCAGAGAGAGAGACAGACAGCCAGAGACAGAGAGACAGACAGCCAGAGAGAGAGACAGACAGCCAGAGAGACAGACAGACAGCCAGAGAGAGAGAGAGACAGACAGCCAGAGAGAGAGAGAGAGACAGACAGACAGCCAGAGAGAGAGAGAGAGAGAGAGAGACAGACAGCCAGAGAGAGAGAGAGAGACAGCCAGAGGGAGAGGGACAGACAGCCAGAGGGAGAGGGACAGACAGCCAGAGGGAGAGGGACAGACAGCCAGAGGGAGAGGGACAGACAGCCAGAGGGAGAGGGACAGACAGCCAGAGGGAGAGGGACAGACAGCCAGAGGGAGAGGGACAGACAGCCAGAGGGAGAGGGACAGACAGCCAGAGAGAGACAGACAGCCAGAGAGAGAGACAGACAGCCAGAGAGAGAGAGACAGACAGCCAGAGAGAGAGAGACAGACAGCCAGAGAGAGAGAGACAGACAGCCAGAGAGAGAGAGACAGACAGCCAGAGAGAGACACACACACAGCCAGAGAGAGAGACAGACAGCCAGAGAGAGAGACAGACAGCCAGAGAGAGAGACAGACAGCCAGAGCGGGAGACAGACAGCCAGAGCGGGAGACAGACAGCCAGAGCGGGAGACAGACAGCCAGAGCGAGAGACAGACAGCCAGAGCGAGAGACAGACAGCCAGAGCGAGAGACAGACAGACAGCCAGAGAGAGAGAGAGAGAGTGACAGACAGCCAGAGAGAGAGAGACAGCCAGCCAGAGAGAGAGAGAGACAGACAGCCAGAGAGAGAGAGAGACAGACAGCCAGAGAGAGAGAGAGACAGACAGTCAGAGAGAGAGAGAGAGAGAGAGAGAGAGAGACAGACAGACAGACAGTCAGAGAGAGAGAGAGAGACAGACAGCCAGAGAGAGAGAGAGACAGCCAGCCAGAGAGAGAGAGAGACAGCCAGCCAGAGAGAGAGACAGGCAGCCAGAGAGAGACAGACAGCCAGAGAGACAGACAGACAGCCAGAGAGACAGACAGACAGAGAGACAGACAGCCACAGAGACAGACAGACAGCCACAGAGACAGACAGACAGCCACAGAGACAGACAGTCAGAGAGAGACAGACAGTCAGAGAGAGACAGACAGGCAGCCAGAGAGAGAGAGACAGACAGGCAGCCAGAGAGAGAGAGACAGACAGCCAGAGAGAGAGAGACAGACAGCCAGAGAGAGAGAGACAGCCAGAGAGAGAGAGACAGACAGCCAGAGAGAGAGAGAGACAGACAGCCAGAGAGAGAGAGACAGACAGCCAGAGAGAGAGAGACAGACAGCCAGAGAGAGAGAGACAGACAGCCAGAGAGAGACAGAGAGAGAGACAGCCAGAGAGAGAGACAGACAGCCAGAGAGACAGACAGCCAGAGAGAGAGAGAGACAGCCAGCCAGAGAGAGAGAGAGACAGACAGCCAGAGAGAGAGAGAGAGAGACAGACAGCCAGCCAGAGAAAGAGAGACAGACAGCCAGAGAGAGAGAGAGACAGCCAGAGGGAGAGGGACAGACAGCCAGAGGGAGAGGGACAGACAGCCAGAGGGAGAGGGACAGACAGCCAGAGGGAGAGGGACAGACAGCCAGAGGGAGAGGGACAGACAGCCAGAGGGAGAGGGACAGACAGCCAGAGGGAGAGGGACAGACAGCCAGAGGGAGAGGGACAGACAGCCAGAGAGAGACAGACAGCCAGAGAGAGACAGACAGCCAGAGAGAGAGACAGACAGCCAGAGAGAGAGACAGCCAGCCAGAGAGAGAGAGACAGCCAGCCAGAGAGAGAGAGACAGCCAGCCAGAGAGAGACACACACAGCCAGAGAGAGAGACAGACAGCCAGAGAGAGAGACAGACAGCCAGAGAGAGAGACAGACAGCCAGAGCGAGAGACAGACAGCCAGAGCGAGAGACAGACAGCCAGAGCGAGAGACAGACAGCCAGAGCGAGAGACAGACAGCCAGAGCGAGAGACAGACAGACAGCCAGAGAGAGAGAGAGAGAGAGAGAGAGAGAGAGTGACAGACAGCCAGAGAGAGAGAGCCAGCCAGCCAGAGAGAGAGAGAGACAGACAGCCAGAGAGAGAGAGAGACAGACAGCCAGAGAGAGAGAGAGAGACAGACAGCCAGAGAGAGAGAGAGAGAGAGAGAGAGAGAGAGAGACAGACAGACAGACAGACAGACAGACAGACAGACAGACAGACAGACAGACACAGCCAGCGAGAGAGGGAGAGACGGACAGCCAGAGGGAGAGACGGACAGCCAGAGGGAGAGACGGACAGCCAGAGGGAGAGACGGACAGCCAGAGGGAGAGACGGACAGCCAGAGGGAGAGACGGACAGCCAGAGGGAGAGACGGACAGCCAGAGGGAGAGACGGACAGCCAGAGGGAGAGACGGACAGCCAGAGGGAGAGACGGACAGCCAGAGGGAGAGACGGACAGCCAGAGGGAGAGACGGACAGCCAGAGGGAGAGACGGACAGCCAGAGGGAGAGACGGACAGCCAGAGGGAGAGACGGACAGCCAGAGGGAGAGACGGACAGCCAGAGGGAGAGACGGACAGCCAGAGGGAGAGACGGACAGCCAGAGGGAGAGACGGACAGCCAGAGGGAGAGACGGACAGCCAGAGGGAGAGACGGACAGCCAGAGGGAGAGACGGACAGCCAGAGGGAGAGACGGACAGCCAGAGGGAGAGACGGACAGCCAGCCAGAGAGAGAGACGGACAGCCAGCCAGAGAGAGAGACGGACAGCCAGCCAGAGAGAGAGACGGACAGCCAGCCAGAGAGAGAGACGGACAGCCAGCCAGAGAGAGAGACGGACAGCCAGCCAGAGAGAGAGACGGACAGCCAGCCAGAGAGAGAGACGGACAGCCAGCCAGAGAGCGAGACGGACAGCCAGCCAGAGAGAGAGACGGACAGCCAGCCAGAGAGAGAGACGGACAGCCAGCCAGAGAGACAGACAGCCAGCCAGAGAGAGAGCCAGCCAGCCAGAGAGAGAGACAGCCAGCCAGAGAGAGAGACAGCCAGCCAGAGAGAGAGACAGCCAGACAGAGAGAGAGAGACAGCCAGCCAGAGAGAGACAGCCAGCCAGAGAGAGAGACAGCCAGCCAGAGAGAGAGACAGCCAGCCAGAGAGAGAGACAGCCAGCCAGAGAGAGAGACAGCCAGCCAGAGAGAGAGACAGCCAGCCAGAGAGAGACAGGCAGCCAGAGAGAGAGACAGGCAGCCAGAGAGAGAGACAGGCAGCCAGAGAGAGAGACAGACAGCCAGAGAGAGAGACAGACAGCCAGAGAGAGAGACAGACAGCCAGAGAGAGAGACAGACAGCCAGAGAGAGAGACAGACAGCCAGAGAGAGAGACAGACAGCCAGAGAGAGAGACAGACAGCCAGAGAGAGAGACAGACAGCCAGAGAGAGAGACAGACAGCCAGAGAGAGAGACAGACAGCCAGAGAGAGAGACAGACAGCCAGAGAGAGAGACAGACAGCCAGAGAGAGAGAGACAGACAGCCAGAGAGAGAGAGACAGACAGCCAGAGAGAGAGACAGACAGCCAGAGAGAGAGACAGACAGCCAGAGAGAGAGACAGACAGCCAGAGAGAGAGACAGACAGCCAGAGAGAGAGACAGACAGCCAGAGAGAGAGAGACAGACAGCCAGAGAGAGAGACAGACAGCCAGAGAGAGAGAGAGACAGCCAGAGAGAGAGAGAGACAGCCAGAGAGAGAGACAGACAGCCAGAGAGAGAGACAGACAGCCAGAGAGAGAGACAGACAGCCAGAGAGAGAGACAGACAGCCAGAGAGAGAGACAGACAGCCAGAGAGAGAGACAGACAGCCAGAGAGAGAGACAGAGGCGAGAGAGACAGACAGACAGAGGGGGCGAGAGAGAGAGACAGACAGACAGACAGGGCGAGAGAGAGACAGGCAGAGTGGGCGAGAGAGAGAGACAGGCAGACAGAGGGGGCGAGAGAGAGGGACAGACAGAGGGGGCGAGAGAGACAGACAAACAAAGACAGAGGGGGCAAGAGAGAGACAGAGACAGAGGGGGCAAGAGAGAGACAGAGAGAGGGGGCGAGAGAGAGGCAGAGAGAGGGGGCGAGAGAGAGGCAGACAGAGGGGGCGAGAGAGAGGCAGACAGAGGGGGCGAGAGAGAGGCAGACAGAGGGGGCGAGAGAGAGGCAGACAGAGGGGGCGAGAGAGAGGCAGACAGAGGGGGCGAGACAGACAGACAGACAGACAGACAGACAGACAGACAGACAGACAGACAGACAGACAGACAGACAGACAGACAGACAGACAGACAGACAGACAGACAGACAGACGGGGCGAGAGAGACAGACAGACAGAGGGGGCGAGAGAGAGAGAGACAGACAGAGGGGGCGAGAGAGAGACAGACAGACAGAGGGGGCGAGAGAGAGAGAGACAGACCGACAGAGGGGGCGAGAGAGAGACAGAGGGGGCGAGAGAGACAGACAGAGACAGAGGGGGCGAGAGAGAGAGCCAGTCAGGCAGGCAGGCAGGGCCGGAGACAGGCAGGCAGGCAGGCAGGGCCGGAGACAGGCAGGCAGGCAGGCAGGGCCGGAGACAGGCAGGCAGGCAGGCAGGGCCGGAGACAGGCAGGCAGGCAGGCAGGGCCGGAGACAGGCAGGCAGGGCCGGAGACAGGCAGGCAGGCAGGGCCGGAGACAGGCAGGCAGACAGGGCCGGAGACAGGCAGGCAGGGCCGGAGACAGGCAGGCAGGCAGGCAGGGCCGGAGACAGGCAGGCAGGAAGGTCCGGAGACAGGCAGGCAGGGCCGGAGACAGACAGGCAGGCAGGCGGGGCCGGAGACAGGCAGGCAGGCAGGCAGGCGGGGCCGGAGACAGGCAGGCAGGCAGGCGGGGCCGGAGACAGGCAGGCAGGCAGGCGGGGCGGCAGACGGGGCCGGAGACAGGGCCGGAGACAGGCAGACAGGGCCGGAGACAGGCAGACAGGGCCGGAGACAGGCAGACAGGGCCGGAGACAGGCAGACAGGGCCGGAGACAGGCAGACAGGGCCGGAGACAGGCAGACAGGGCCGGAGACAGGCAGACAGGGCCGGAGACAGGCAGACAGGGCCGGAGACAGGCAGACAGGGCCGGAGACAGGCAGACAGGGCCGGAGACAGGCAGACAGGGCCGGAGACAGGCAGACAGGGCCGGAGACAGGCAGACAGGGCCGGAGACAGGCAGACAGGGCCGGAGACAGGCAGACAGGGCCGGAGACAGGCAGACAGGGCCGGAGACAGGCAGACAGGGCCGGAGACAGGCAGACAGGGCCGGAGACAGGCAGACAGGGCCGGAGACAGGCAGACAGGGCCGGAGACAGGCAGACAGGGCCGGAGACAGGCAGACAGGGCCGGAGACAGGCAGACAGGGCCGGAGACAGGCAGACAGGGCCGGAGACAGGCAGACAGGGCCGGAGACAGGCAGACAGGGCCGGAGACAGGCAGACAGGGCCGGAGACAGGCAGACAGGGCCGGAGACAGGCAGACAGGGCCGGAGACAGGCAGACAGGGCCGGAGACAGGCAGACAGGGCCGGAGACAGGCAGACAGGGCCGGAGACAGGCAGACAGGGCCGGAGACAGGCAGACAGGGCCGGAGACAGGCAGACAGGGCCGGAGACAGGCAGACAGGGCCGGAGACAGGCAGACAGGTCCGGAGACAGGCAGACAGGGCCGGAGACAGACAGACATGGCCGGAGACAGACAGGCAGACAGACAGGCCGGAGACAGGCCGGAGACAGACAGGCCGGAGACAGACAGGCCGGAGACAGACAGGCAGACAGGCCGGAGACAGACAGGCAGACAGGCCGGAGACAGACAGGCAGGAGACAGACAGGCAGACAGGGCCTGCCAAAGACAGACAGGGCCTGCCAGAGACAGACAGAGAGAGCGCGGGAGAGGGCGAAGTCTGATGAGATGGCTCATTATTAGTACCTGTGAGGACACGCATGGCTCCGTGCACAGCATTCACATCACCGCTGATCAACATCTCCATCAACAGTCGGAAGAGCTCTGGCCAGGCCTCAGGCCAGTCCCAGTGAGCTATTGCTGATATAGCGTAGGCTACACTGGATCGCACTTTACTGATCGATTCTTGCAGGCCACTTGGTAATAGTTCTCTGATGGCCACCTTAGCCTGCAAAAATAAATGGCTGATTACCTGCATAATCCTGTGCAGTAACTGAGTTGGAGGATGACATTTAGTCAACACAGCCATCTCCATAGCAAACTTGTCTTACCTACTCCTCAGCTCCATCCGCTTTCCCCTGAAAGTTTATTTTTCTCAAGTGTCTAACCTATTGTTTTTCAAATCCTGGGTCGTTCACACTACCATCATCGTCATAGGCAGTGAGTTTCAGATCATTACCACTTGCTCTGCAATAAAGTTGGATTTCCATAAGATCGTACATGAATTAGAAAATTTGCAGGTGACACTAAAGCGGATATATTGTAGATAATGCAGTACGTAGTAGATTGTAGTATAACCTTCAATTATGGCTATTAACCGTTGCAGCTGGACCTTGATCTGTTGGGCCAGTGGGCAAAGGAATGGTTAATGGAGGTGAATGCAGGTAAATGTGAGGTGTTACGTTTTGGGAAGACAAACCAGGGCAGGCCCTTTACAGTAAATGGCAGGGCGCTGGAGTGTTGTAGACCAGAGAGATGTAGGAACGCCGGTACATAGTTCCTTGAAAGCAGTATCACAGGTAGATACAGTCAAGGCGGCTTTCGGCACATTGGCCCTCTTTAGTCAAAGTACTGAGTGGAATGATCCAGAAAATTAACATGCATGAGATCCAGGGTGACTTGATCACTTGGATTTAGAACTGGCATACTCGTAGAAGAGAGGATTGTTTTCTGGCCAGTGATCTGCGACTAGTGGAGATCCGCAGGTATCTTTGCAGACGACACCATAAATTAGCCAGAGGAAGCAACAAACTGGAGGACTGGGTGAAATTTAGAATTCAACAGAGGAGGACAATGGGGTTAATTAAGAGGGGGGGAAATAGAGCATGAAAGAAAGCTTGCGCTGAATATTAAAACGACTGTAAAAGCTTCTATAGATATGCGAAGAGGAAAAAATTATGGGATGGCGGGACTGATAAATGATGAAAGAATGGATCGACTGGGCTTAAATTCACTGGAATTTAGAAGAATGAGAGGGGGTCTTTTAGAAACATAAAATACTTGATGGATTGGACAGGCTAGATGCAGGAAAAATGTTCCCAAATGTTGGGAGAGTCCAAAACTGGGAGTTGCAGTTTAAGAATAACAAGTAGGCCATTTAGGACTGAGATGAGGGAAAAAAAATTCACCCAGAGTTGCGAATCTGTGGAATTCTCTGCCACATAAGGCAGTGGAGGCCAATTCACCAGATGTTCTCAAGAGAGTTAGATATAGGTCTTAGGGCTAACAGAATCAAGTGATATGGGAGAGAGCAGGAACAGGGTACTGATTTTGAATGGTGGTGCTGGCTTAAAGGGCCAAATGTCTTACTCCTGCACCTATTTTCTATGTTCCATGTTTCTAAGGTCAAATTCAAGAGGAAAGTATACAATTAATGGCACTGATACATAGAGGGACATTGGGGTCCAAGTGCACTGCTCTTTGTAAATAGCAACAAATAAGAGTGGTAAAGGAGGTGTGCTTGCCTTCATCAGGGCATTGATACAAGTCTCAGTAAGTCTTAAAGCAGCTTTATAGGATTTTTGAATATTACAAGCAGTTTCTGTCGCCCCCATTGCAGAATGTGGAGGCTTTTGAGAGGGTGCAGAAGAAGTTTGTTAGAATATTAACGAGAGAGTATTAGCTACAAGGAGAAGTTGGTCAAACCTGGATTGTTTTCCCAGAACATTGGAGGTCAAGGGGAGACCCAGTAAAAGTATATGAGGCATACATAGGGTAGGCATCTCTTCCCCCCCCCCCCCCCCCCCGCCCGAGTGGAATTGTCAAAGCCAAGAGGGCATCATTTTAAGGCAAGAGGAGCAAATTTGAAATTGTTCAAGTCCATGATAGCAGTGGCATATTAATTTAAGTTAGCTGCAGTCAAAGCAGTCGTAAAAGATCTCATCTGTGTCCTCAGACCAGCAATAAACTGATAGCTGCATCTAAGAGGCTTTTGGAGGGCTGTGCAAGGAATGGAGGGATATGGATTAAGGACAGGCACAGATTAATTTTACATGGCATACTGTTCAGCACAGATATTGTGGCCTGGACCAGTTCTGCTCCATGTTCATACCCACAGCTAAACTAATCATTCCTATTCCGGCACAGTTCTTTGTTCTCCAAATATCTTACTAATTTTCCAATTTGCTATTTTTCTGTCTTTAATGTTTCACCCTGATGCTCACACCCAGCGGAAAAATACATCTATTAACGTTTTATGAAGGTCACGTTATGCTCTTACCCTTTCGGTAGTCTCAGGTGTGTGAAATTTCTCCGACTGATTACACCAATGATTCTCCACATACTGTTTGAGGATTACAGATGCCAGCTATGGATAAGTCAAAAACAAAATATTAACCAAATATTTCTATTTACACACTATTCTGCATTAGATTCATAGAATCAGCATTACAGGTCTCTTACGTGAGAGGATATTAGAAGTTTTACCTTTGTCTTCCAAAGTCGAAAAGCTTCAGATATCGTGATTCAAAGTCAGTGTGATAAAACACACACTTAATTCATGGGGCATTAACTACCCCGTTTCCTCTATTTAAGCCATCTTGAGTGATTGATCACAAATTGATCAATCCTCCATAAGGGAAAGCCAAATACAAACTAGCCAATTTCTAACATAGAGACTAAGTAGAACTTCCTTTTAATTTATATCATTTGAAATTATTCTATTTTATCATGCCCCACATTTCAAAGTACTAAACTGATATTTTGAGCTATCGAAAGGTGCTTCATAGGACATTCAAATGATAGTGGGAAAAGAGGCTTTATTGTTACACCACAGAGCTCATTTTGGGGTCAAATATGGCATCAAGACTGCAAGCAATTTGTTTCAGCTCAAGAGGCCGATTCCCATGGGGGAATGGAGGTGCTACCCAGATGAAAGGAGAGCATAGCTAAAGATGAGTGTCTGCTTATCTAGAATTGGATGTTCAACAGGAACCGCACAATGAAGGAGCCTGGCCAGAACATGGTAGAAGTGGATGCCGACTGCACAATAGAAATTGACAATGTTTCCATAACTTGGGCAGGTGTTGGAATTGGAGTTTCAATTGGAACCTCTGACAGTATGGGGGCAATGGACAGTCAGAGAACAAAGCACACTCTTAGAAAGTGAGGGAAAGATACGAAATCTCTAAAGTCTCATGATAGAATGGGCAAAGAATACAGACTCCCCAAAACCCTGGATCCCATTAAAATCCAGAACTCTGTTCCAAACCATAAAACAACACAGCATCTAGTTAATTTTTGTAATGCTACTTCAAAATGCAGATATGGCCGGCTAGCCTAGCATTTATTGTCTATTCCTCTTTAAACTAGCAGTCGTAGTGATGGTTATTTTTTTTTAAACTCAGCAAAGCAACTGGTGAACGTACTACGGTGATGCTGCAGAACCTTTGATGTAGAAATTATACAGGTGGTGATGCAGGGCTCTCGCTTAACTTTTTCCCCCCAGAAATTCGGGAGAAATTCAGCGGGTGAAGCAGCATCTGTGGAGCTAAGGAAATAGGCAACGTTTCGGGTCGAGACCCTTCTTCAGACTGTTCCTCCATTCTTCTTGAAATGGGGTATCAGTACAGGATGGATTGGGGGGGGGGGGGATCAGCACAGGATGAATGAGGGGAGGGGATCAGCACAGGATGAATGGGGGGGTGGTCAGGTCAGTGTGGATCGGAGGGTCTGTGCAGGATGAATTGGAGATCACTACAGGATGAATGAGATGATCACTATAGGATGCATGAGGGGATCTGTACAGGATGAATGGTGGATCAGTAAAAGATGAACGGGGAGATCACTACAGGATGGATGAGGGGGGGGGGGTTTGGTTCAGGGTAAATGGAAGGTGGGTCAGTACGGGATGAATGGGGGGGGGGGAGAAGTGCAGGATGGATGGGAAGTGGGCTCAGTACAGGATGAATTGGGGGACCAGTGTAGGATGGATGGAGGCCTCCACCTCCCCCTCCCTCCCGGCCTCAGCGTGTGAGAGGGGTTGTATTGAAAGCACCGTTAACGGGTTTGCAGGCAGCGGCCGTTATCAGGGCGATAGTGGCCGCTGCCTGCAAATCAAAATATACTGCTGCAAATCCGCCAACTGCCCTTTGAAAGCAACGCGTCTCACACACCGAGGCCGGGAGGGAGGGAGGGAGGCCATCTTCTGCCGGGCGGGGTGCGGGAGGAGGAGACGGTGGAGCCACTATCGCCACCGCTGCTGCCCCTGTTCAGGGCCCGTCATTCGCTCCGACCCTTCGTCACCACGCACCTGGTATTTTTGCCCCACAATCAAAGATACTAGATGAATACTAGATGGCTAAGTGTAATATCTCCTGAAAGGGCGAACCTGACTTCCTTGAAACTAGAGTACAGAAAACATTCAACTGGAGATGCTGGTTTACACAAAAGCACATAAACTGCAAGAGTAACTCAGCAGTCCAGGCAGCATCTCTGGAGAACATGGATCAGTGATGCTTCGGGTCAGGGATCGACAGACTGCAGACGAGTCTGAAGAAAGGCCTCGATCCAAAACATCACATAGCCAGCATCTCTGGAGGACATGGGCTGACTGCTGAGTTACACTGGCAGTTTGTCTCCTTTCCTTGAAACCAGTCGAGTGAACTTTTTCTGCACTCCCTCTATTCTTGAAACAAAAATTATAAATTACCCCATCTGGTCTCACCAAGACCCTATACAATTGCAATAAGACTTCCATATCTTATACTTAAAGCTATTAAATGCTAACATTTTGACTACTTGCTGCATCTGCAACTTAATTGATACGGTATAAATCAAGCAGCCAGCTTTTTACAAAGTTGGCACTTTGCTTCTTGAGTGTTTTTGGAGTCTCACTCTTCCAAATAATTCTATCATGCTCTTAACTATGTCTTAATAGAATGCCCACCATTTGAGCAGCCCATAGCCACAGGCTTACTAAGCCAGCTCAGGTTTTGGCCGATGGTGCCAAGTACATTGATGGCAGAGAGCTCAATGACATGAAGGATGTCAAATCATTTTAAATACCAGACATCTGTCATTTTAACTTGTTTCTTTTAAATTTTAGCACTTAACTTATTTGCATCACTTTTTTTTTGTAGGTGTCTATACAGGATTGATCGCACATCAGCAAAACTTGAACATAAATTAACTATCCTGCACTCAAGACTGAAAAAACAATGCCTACACACTCACAGAGAATAATTCCACCATAACGTTAGCCCTGTGACCACATTGCTGTTAGTGATTGAGACTGAAGTGACCATTGATTCCCCCCCACATCAGTCTGAAGAAGGATTTTGACCCGAAACGTCGCCTATGCATTCACTCCATAGATGCTGCCTCATCCGCTGAGTTTCTCCAGCATTTTTGTCTACCTTCAACCATTGTTTAATGTGACCCGTCTCCACCATCAAATATTCTGGCAAAGAAATCACAATGAATTGCTGTAGTTTCCTCCTTATATTAAAGATACCATCCTCCAAGACAACGGATTCTTAGCTGTACAGTTTATTTGCTGAGAGCCCAAAAGTGCTGTTGCACTACCTCATTATACAACACATTGTAAAGCGAACTAAAGTAAGATATTCACATTCCCCTATATGAGACATTGCCAAGACATTTTCCACATACCTGCCTAATAGCCAGAACACCCTGGGGATCCACCGTCAACTCAGCTAGGTGAACACCAAATTCTGAAACAGAGCACAACCACCTATCAACAGGAACAGATTTTACTTCATTTGCTATTCACATCAAGGACACAACACAAGAGGGGTGTAAAGTGTGAAAAAAGCACTAAGAGGCAGAGGGAGGGAGGAAATGGGAACTGTAGAGGTAAACGGAGGGAGGGAATGTGGGCAAGGAGAAAAGAGGGCACTGCGCAGGCAGGGGCAGAAATGAGAACTGGACAAGTATGCAGCGGGGCAAAAAGGACACGGGAAGTGAAGGGAAAAAAGGGGTTGCAAGGGAAATTGCACCGTCAGGATGAAGGAATGGAGGCATGCACCTGAAGTGAACTGAGGGAAGGGAAGCACGGATCAACCATGGCAAAGCGAAGGCACACAGGAGAGGCAACAGGGAGGGGAAAATCTTATCCCCATTGCATATGTCTCCTTTGTAATTATCCCAGTCCAAACACTTCTCTCTCAAAATATCCCTTCCTTTCCTACAACCTCACTCTTCCATGTGCACCCGTCCTCCACCTATTCACAGTGCCTCTCCGCCCATCATCCATGACCCCCTCCTCATCCTTGACCACATCCCTCACCCGTCATCCACCCCAAGCCCAACCTCATCCTCACCCCACCCTTACCGCATTCCCGTGCCACCCCACCCGCCTCGTGCTCGCCCCCCCTTCTAACCCGCCTCATCCCCATCCCTCTCCGTTCCTGTCTGTATCCCCCTCATCGCTGCCCCGCTCCACATCGTCACTCCTCCACCGCCTCATCCCTCCCAACCTTTCCCAACCCCCGCTACCCCCCCTCCCCGACGCTCACCCTCCGTCACCTCCAGCACTTTGATCTGCTCCTCCCCCGCGGCCCGCACCTCCTGCACTGGGGACAGGATGGAGCCCAGCGCTTCGAATAGCGCCTCTTTCAGACCCTGCTGCACGGGCCCAGCGGGAGCCGCCGTGATTGGGTTAGTGGGGACGTTGGCTGCCGGAGCAACGCTCGAGTGACCTGGACCGGCCGCCACTCCGGCTCCCGCTCTCGCTGCCGCCATCTTCCCGCTCACACAGTGGCGGCTCGGGCGGCAAACACGCCGGAAGTAGCGCACGCGCGCACGCCGTTGGTCTCCGGGCGCAGGCGCGCGGGCACCAAGCGCACGCATGACTTGAGCGCGCGCGCTCGCGCCTGTTCCCCACTGGCTGCCTGCAGCAGCAACATGTAGCAATTCTTCCCTTCCCTCCCGCTCCACCCCTTCCCCGGGCACTTTCTCTTGCAACCGCAAGAGATGCTACACTTGTCCCTTCACCTCCCCCATCCACTCCTTTCAGGGACCCAAGCAGTCCTGCCAAGTCCGACAGAGGTTCACCTGCACCTCCTCCAACCTCATCTACTGCAGCCGTTGCTCCAGATGCCAGCTGATCTACATCGGTGAGACCAAGCGGAGGCTGGGCGATCGTTTCGCCGAACACCTCCGCTCGGTCCGCAATAACCAACCCGACCTCCCGGTGGCTCAGCACTTCAACTCCCCCTCCCATTCCGTATCCGACCTCTCGGTCCTGGGCCTCCTCCACAGCCAGAGTGAGCAACACCGCAAGTTGGAGGAACAGCACCTCATATTCCGCTTGGGGAGTTTGCATCCTCTGGGCTTAAACATTGAATTTTCTCAATTCTGTTAACCCAGGCTGCCTCCTCCCCTTCCCACCTCTCCCTCGGGCCCTGGCATTCCTTCTCTCTCTATCTCTCCCCCACCCAAGTCGCACTAGCTTCTCATTTTCACACTACAAACAGCTTACAATGGCCTGTTTCCTTTATCATCGATACTTTTTTGCATATCTTTCATTCATTGTTCTTTATCTCTCCACATCACTGTCTATATCTCTCGTTTCCCTGATCCCTGACCAGTCTGAAGAAGGGTCTCGACCCGAAACGTCGCCTATCTCCTTCGCTCCTCAGATTCTGCTGCACCTGCTGAGTTTCTCCAGCTTTTTGTGTAACCCTTGATTCTCCAGCATCTGCAGTTCCTTCTGTAACACATGTAGCAGGGTTATGGACCAGGATGGAGTGATGCAGAGGAGAGGGATCTTCTTCTTCTTTCGTGTGGCGTGCACAGCCTAAAGTTGTAGGACAACTTGTTCTATTTGACCTTCCGTTTGTACACGTCCAGTTGATTGCATTAGTCGAAACAGGGCGGACCACGTGAAGGTTGCAATCTTCCACCCCGAGGAGAGGGATAATTTTAGTTCCGTTTATTGTCACGTGTGCCGAGGTACAGTGAAAAGTTTTTTGTTACACGCTAACCAGTCAGCGGAAAGACAATGAATTCATGATTACAATCGAGCCATTTACAATATATAGTTACATGATTAATATTATTAATATAAGTGGAAAAAGGAATAACGTTTAGTGCAAGGTAAAGTCCGATGAAAGATAGTCCGAGGGATGGATGAGTAAGGAGTGAGATGGAGAAGGGTGGTAGAGCAGGAGATAGTTACATGAAGGAAGGTAATGGACCAGGTGGGAATGACAAGGATGAAGGTGATGGACGAGAAGGGATGATGTGAGGAGAACCTAACTCAGCACAAAGACTGCGCCCTTTTTAAAACACTATTTCTTACTTTGTATTTTCTCTCTCCATTCTTCCTACCAAAATGCACCATATTTCTCTGCATTAAACTTCATCTACCCAGACTTCCCATTCCATGCTCCTATTTGTATTCTACACTTTACCAATATCCTCTTTTTTAATTAATGATAATGCAAGGTTTTATATCATCCAAAAATTTAAAAATCTGACGCATCCCCAGTCTAGATCATTATTAATTTAGGTGGAAAAAGTAATAGTCCCCACACCAATCTCTGGGGAACACCACTATTCACCTTACTCCAATTTTTTTTAAATCAGGATCCTCTGTTGTCTGCGTCTAAGCCAACTTTCTATCTACGATATCACTGTCCCTTTTAATGCCATATGCTTTAACTTTGTTGATGAGCCTATCTAGTGACATCTTATCAAAAGCCTTATGAAAGTTAATGTACACCACATCAATGCATTGCTGCATGAACACTATCCATTTGATTTCAGTGCATCCAGTAGGACTTGGCAGTTTTGCTAGATTTCCATAAATGCTGGTGATTATTGTCTGCATGTATGAGCTCCGCTTTTAAGTTGTACAGTGATAAGTTACATTGTTCTAGCATCATTGCATGCTGTCAAGCGTCACCTATATGTGGGATCTAAACCTTTTAATGTTAAGATTATGAACAAAACACTAAGTTCTGGAGGTATGCGGCGGCTCAGGCAACATCTGTGGAGGGAATGGATAGGCGATGTTAAGGTCAGTCGAGGCATCTTCATTATGTAGCCAATGTGGTCACATTGTTCTGGAAATAATTGTACATGATCACCACTTAACCAACTTATTCCTGAATGCAATGCCCTCCCCTGGCTCCATCTATCATCCAGCTGCCTGTTTTCCAAATACCACCCCTCTTACCGTCTCCATAAACCAATCATCCTTTACCCCTCTCACTCCTCCAATCATCTCTAGCTTCTGGTTCACCATTCCCCTTCTCCTCTTGAAACTAGCTCTTTCCCCTGTCCACTTAATCCTAATGCAGGGTTTTCACTTGAAATGTTAACTATTCCTTTCATCACAGGTGTTGCACGACCCGTTTGTTTCTGCCTGCTTCTGTCCCACGGAAATTATTTCCACATACCTCGATTCCACCCTATACCCCTGGTCCAATCTCTCCCGACCTATGTCCAACATACCTCACATGCCCTTCGTCTCTTTAATGACTTCTGCATTCCGAGCCCCCACTCCATCATCTTTACTATGGACGTTTAGTCTCTCTACACCTCCATCCCCAGGGCTGCCAACACTTCACACATATAAGTCTCACATATTTCACAAAATTCTCACGCTGATCAGAAATTATTCACGCTCAAATTTTAAATAAATAAATAAATAAAGTCACGAACAATTCTATTCGCCCAAGGCTTCCAAATCTCCACACTCACCAATAAGAATAGTTTTCTGTTGGCGGGTTTCCTGTAAAGAACGAGCAATTTAATTGACAGACTCTTAAGCACAATATTTAAAATGGCAAACTGCAGTACATTTGATATTCATGGAGCCAAAATCTGCAGGTGCTGTAAATTCAAAATTAAGCAAAAATTGTTTTAGAGGTGAGTAAAAACCATGAGGGGAATATATAACGTAGTCTTTTTCCCGGGATGTGTTATTCAAGAACTAGGAGGCTTTGGTTTAAATCAGGGGTGCAAACTACCGGCCCGCGGGATGATTTGGGGAGAAAAAATGTAGTTTAGTTTCTCCCCTGCAGATGGTGTGATAGGTGAGACACAGAGGTGGTCCCAGCACTGACCCCTGAGGCACACACACCCCACCCTCACCTCCAGCGGCTCAGTGTCCGTCAGCCACTCTGTCCACACCCCATAGAGTTTTAACCCCGGCCCGGAGCCAGGAGCGGACCGTCCGGGTGCGTGGGGACGTCGGTCCCGCCTCCGGAGCCGCGGAGATGAATCACGAGCTAAGGCTCCGCTCCGATGCCTGACCCCCCGGGTCACTAATCCTCACCTCCCTCAGACCCCAGGGTCACTGACCCTCACCTCTCCCGGACCACCGGGTCACTGACCTTCACCTCCCCTGGACCCCAGCTGGACACAGAGTGCCTGGGCCGGCCCGCATTACGGGAGTGAGGGAGAGGGAAATGCTCCCCAGGCATCGCCAAGTCGCCGCTTCACTGACACACACCCTCACATGCACCCTCACACACCCTCACACACACACACTGGCACACGCAAGGTTTAAAGGGATATGGACCAAATGCGGATAAATGGGACTAGTTTACAGTGGCTTGCAAAAGTATTCATACCCCTTGAACTTCTTTACATTTTCTCACGTTACAACCACAAACGTAAATGTATTTTACTTCGGAGTCACGTGAGTGACTTTGTGAAGACCCCGCCAGCACGCATGCGCGACATATCGTCGACTGCATGCGAAGCGACAGGCAGGGAGGAGGGTCGCTCCTCCACCCGAACGGACCTGCAGGTAAGGTTATTTCTTTCAGGGACTCTGTGGGACAGAGTACACCACCAACGGGCCGCCTCAAGAGACTGACTGCGGACCGCGGGCAGTCAGCGGCGGCAGAACTCACCTCAGAAGTCGGGCAGCCCGTTGACCCGTCAGGGTCCGGGCTCACAGACTCGCCGTTCGCAGGTGGCGACGGCACAGCGGCAGCCCCGACTTTAACACCACAGCCCGCAGGATCACCGCGGGCTGACGGCTACGCCAACCGGAAGTCGGGACCTCCGAGACAGAGTCGTGGCCCCGACTCAAACACAGGCGGCACAACGCCTGGAAGTGGACCCGGCGGGGTTCGGGCTCGCAGACTAGACGTTGGGGCAGTCTATATTCCCCCATGAGCAGGTGGGGAGCACACCTCCAACGTGGCACACTCCAGCAGGAGTGTGGTCACCATGGGTCTCCGAGCAGACTCATGGCAGTACCCTTTACAGGGCTGCCAATCGCTCACCCTCTTTGCAGGGGAGCATAAGGAGTCAGGCCTAGGCTGACTGAAGGACGGAATTGCATTACGCAGGGTCTGGCCAAACCTGACAGAAATATGACCAACAGGTAAGTTTTACTAACCTTGAGTTGGTTGAGTTTCTGTATTGTTTAAATTCCTTACAGAAACTTCGTAATGTAGAAAAGGAGCAAAAAGAAGGCTGCTTCAAGCATGCCATTGGAGACTGCGGGACTTCGGAGCGAGGTCGGCGGCCAACGTTCCCAGGGCTGACCGATGATTTCCGGTAGCACCGTACCTCGGGCCAGGAAGACAGTGCAGAAGTCGGGGAGCCCCGCACAGTCGGGACCCGACTCTCCACTGCAGCAGTCCAGGGAGCTGCATACTGGCGGTAGGACTGCGCGGGATCAGGGTAGCTAAGACCCCGACTCCCCACCGCTTCAGTCTGTATGAAAACAGACCAGCGGCGAGAAAGTGCGGACGACGGGGCCAGGTTAAGGGACACCCCGACTCACCACATCAGTTTGCAAGAGGGCGGATCAGTGGCAAAACTGCACAAAAGTCGTGAAACCCCGTTGGAGCGGCTGGCACCGACTTTCCACTGCTTGAGTTCGCTAGATTGCGGACCGGTGGCAAAACTAAACACAAGTCGAGCGACTGGCACCGACTTTGCGTCGCATCAGTCCCGAAGGCACGGGACTGGCGGCAAGCCCGCGCGGATTTCGTGTAGCCCCGCTGGAGCGGCTGGCACCGACTCCTCACCGTGGCAGTTGCAATAGACAGGCGGAAAAACCAACAGGAGGTTATGTAGCCCCGCAGGAGCGGCTGGCACCAGCTGACCACCACTTTAGTCCTGAGGACTGCGGAGAATCGGCAGATCTGCGCGGGAGACGTGTAGCCCCATAAGAGCGGCTGGCACCGACTACCTACCTCAGTCCAATAGACATCACCTATGTGCGGACTGTTGGTAGAGGCCCCATCAGAACTTGGTGAAGACGACTTACCGTCTGCAGATAGCGGCGGCGGTCGCATAGCTCGAATGGAGCGCATGGTTGTAGGTATGTTGCAAAACTTACCTTGAGCAGCGCTGCAGTTCTGCCGCTCCCCGTGTGCGCGACTTTGGCGCCTTTCAGAGGGGGGCGGGCTTAAAGTGCCGTTTTTCAACAGACCTGGAAAATCGATGAATGTCGGGCGATTTCGTTGCGGAAGAAAAATCGCTCCGACATTTCATGACTGAAGGTATTTTTAAATTACTCTAAATTATTTATTAACTAGAGTAATTTAAAAATCACCTTCAAAAGCCGTGGCACCGACAACCGGAAGCATTTTGCGTAGGGGAGAAGAAAAGGTAAATAGTTTATTTTTATATTAAAAGTTGGTTTTTCGGGAGGCTTTAATAA
The DNA here is from genome assembly GCA_963514005.1 of Raja brachyura. Next base: position 15,462,480 of record OY740804.1, on the reverse strand, counting down.
TATTTTTATGTTGCGAAATGGGATCCAAAAAATGTATGAACAAACAGTATTTTTCCTCCCGACTTCACCGTTGTTGCGCAACGTTCCAATCCACCGCATTCCACTAAAACCCACTCGCTAGTTGATTTAAATGGCCATTAATTTACAGGAATCAAACACTAAATTCCTTCCATTTGGCCCAGAAATTCATGAAAATTAGATTTAAAAATTATGTTATATTGTGGATTATTGTGTGAATGTTATTTGGACACTTAGACAATTTTAAAAAAGTTTATCTTTTCTTAAGAAATGGATAGATGTTTAGATCTACTCATTGAATTTTGTAATTAGCTACAATTTGATAACTAACTAATTATATGCTTTAATTTCAGGTCATCCAAGTAAGATTGTTTCATATTTGTTTCAGAATGCTTCAATCTATAATAACTGAAAATTTCATTGAGTTCTCTTAACTTTTAAGAAAGTTATGGGCTTTTAACTTTTCCAGATCACAGCTTTTGAATTAAGTCAATTGAAAGGCAATGGGGAACAAGATGCTAATTTCCGAGTATGAAAATGGCCATAACTTTCTTAATACTGAAGATATGAAAGTAAATTAGGTGTCAAATTAAACTTCTTTTTATGCTTTATCTGATGGGATAAATTGCAGACTTGATTTTTTAAATCTCAAAATTTTGTAACATTGCTAATGGTTGAGCAACTGCTCGAAAAGGACCTACTCCATCAGGAGCGTGCGTCCCTAGGATCCCGAAGATCCATGGCAGGGCCCATGACAGGGCTGTCCAACATCTCTTCCTCCTCAGCAGGTAGCGCCAGAAGTCAGGCACTAGCTGACTTTGAAGAGGGGTTGGCTGAAGACTTACAGTTGCAAGCAGGCACGTGCCGTGAGTAATTAATCAGGGTAGGCACTCAGTCAGATAAAAATTAAAAACCGCGCATGCGCAGATTGTTCTCTCCGTAAAAATAAAAAATAACAATAAAAACAGTAACAAGTCAATTTGCCCAAGGCTTCCGAGTCTCCTTTATTCTGAATTACAGAAGAGGGGGGGGGGGGTGGGGGGGGTTGAAGGGTGATGGCAAGTGGAGAGATGGTGGGAAAAAATGGAGCACACAGGAAAAAGTTGAATCAGTTGTCATCTTATTGAATGACAACACTTTTTCAAGGGACCAATTGGGGGGACAGTTCCTTTCACAGTGTATGGGGAGTCTGTGCCAGGGGTAAAGTTTTGGGGAGAGCAGGACTGTTGCGAATGAGGGGGTCGGGGATAATGCCAGTAACTCACTCACTTACCGCTGCTGCGGCGCTCCAGGCGTGGAGCCACCACATTGTAGCCTGGGATAGAAGCAGCTCGGGTAGCTGCGAGCAGTCGCCGGGACCAGACAGTCAAACTGTCCGCCACTTCAGCGCCTTCTGCCGGCCCGCTCACCTCTGGCAGTGCTCTCCGTCTGAACAACTCTCACCTGCCGCTCGCTCATGTCAGCGGCTTCCTGCAAATCCTTAAATTCCCACAGCCGAGTAACCTCAATCGCGCTGTCGGAATTTAAGGATTTGTGGGACATGAGTGAGGGCAGCGAGCCACAGGAGAGAGATTTTGCACGCCTCCGTGCAAGGAGCATCGCAAGTGGCATGGTCCCGACCCCTCCTGCACAACATTCGTGCCCTCCCCACAACTTTACCTCGGGCCAGACTCCCCAAATGCTATGAAAGGAACTCTCCCCCCATCCCCACACCCCGGGAAGTACGGTATTTAAAAACATAAACACAAAATGTACTTACCACATTGTCGGTACAAGAGATCCATTCTTCTCTCCCTGTTTCCTAAGATACACTTAAAATAATGCCAATCCATATTTGAAAACCCCACCAAGAAACTAGCACTGCGCAAGCAAAGTAGGCTGCTGCGCCTGCGCAGAGATGCAAAGGCAGAATTTCTGCTGCCTTCAGCCCCGCTTGAAATTGACGCTTGAAGCAGCGCTGACGGCAGGTGGGCTGCACAGAGCTTCAAGGGTTACAAGCGCTGCAGATGAAAGGCATGGAGAATTATGTCTACCTAATTATGATCGATCTCTTAGACAGGCATAATTCTCCCATTCCTTTATTATTTATATTTAGTAATTACTATGTTATAATTTTAGTCAGGGTAGGCAGTGCCTACCTTGCCTACCCTGACGGCATGTGCCTGGTTGCAACGGATGCAAGAAGAGGAACTTCTGGGAATGGTGTCTAAGTTCACTCAACCATCCCAGAAAAGGCAACCTCTTCAGCCAAGGCTAGCGGCAAGCATAAACTACCTGACAACACACCAATTACAGGAACAGGTAAGTTCGGAGACCATAAGCAAATACATGGCCCAGAAAATTGCGAGTCGCTAAACGTCCATACCATGAACACACCTATATGGGGAAACATCAGCCCTGGGATAAGGGCACAGGGAAAAATTCAAAAAATCCTGAAACTACTGACCTCGGGCATCACTGCGTTTGCCAGGTCAGTCGACGGTATAGACATGACGGAAGAGCAGCAGGATGCATCCATGAAGCGTATGCTCTGCAATACGCTATATAAGTTCAATTGCTTCGGAAAAGCTCTATCCGTCCTACACTCAACCCCAAAAATTGCGGGTTTGTGTAAGGCCACCACTACGCCACCACCAAGACAGTTGTTTGGTGATGACCTGCCCAAACAGGTGAAAGACCTAGGTGAGGAAGTCAAAGTGGTAGATTTGATAAAACCGCCTTCCTCTGGCAGACCTCCAGCGCATCCATATGCAACATCTAACAGGCCTGGGTTCAACCCGATAGAGTGATGGGAGAAAACCCAAAGGTCGCGCCTTATCATCAGAGGCCTGTTTAAGCCAAGCCCCACAATGACCAGCCTGAAAAAATGCGTCAACCCCACACCCCAGCACCACAGCAACCCAAGAAAGAACAGAAACATGTCCGTCTACAGATAGACAATACCACAGTGTTAGCATATTAAACCATATGGGTGGTATCAAGTCAATATATTGGGATGAATTGGCAAAAATAATTTGGGACTGGTGCATTGAAATATTTGGATATCAGCTACATACCTTCCAGGTAAGCTTAATACAGTGGCGGACACCAGGTCACGAGTATTCAATGACAGCACCAAGTAGATGTTGAACCCCCAAATATTTGCTAATATTATAGCTAAGTATGGAACACCAGATATCGACCTCATTGCGTCCAGGTTGAACCATCAGATACCAACATATGTCTTGTGGGAGCTAGATCGAGTATTGCGGTAAATCCAGCTAGATTCTGCATCAGGGATTCTGATAATACCCGTCTTTCCCACACAGCCATGGTTCCTGGTGGTCCTCGACATGGTAAAGAAACCATGGGTGCAGGGTCCTAAATGCCCGAACCAATTGATACATCCCATATCAGGGGAGAATCATCCGTGCCTTGGTCATCTGAATCTGTTGGCTTGCAGGTTCTGAAGAGACCTTTGTTGGAATTCGGGCTGTCGAACAGGACAATGGATATCGTCACGGCATTGTGCAGAGGGTCTACGGGGGAGCAGTACCTTACCCATGTAAGGAAATGGGAGGCCTTCTGTTCCAGGAATAATATCACCTACAACTCTGCCACCATCACAGATGTGCTGGAATTCCTCGCGGGCCTTCACTATGATGAGGGCCTCAGCTATAGTACCATCTATAATGCCAGAGCGCATAGTCATCCTACCTCACTATCGGAGTAGGATCTCATCAGTTGGTGTCAAAACTCATGAGGGGCATTTCAATTCTTACCCTCGTAGATCACGATACAATAAGACCTGTGATATTGGATATTTTATGAGGAGTTACGATGAGGGATTTTGTGCCCTCCGCTCCCAACCCTCTATCATAAGGTCAACTGGTATATGGTTTCTCTTAATCTTACTATCTCCAGTCAGTTCTGCTATCTGCTATCTGAGATTTCACATCGCTGCTTTGAAGAATGTCCCACATGCTTGCTGGCGGGGTCTTCACGAAATCCCTCATCGTAACTCCTCATAAAATAAGGATCAAACTTCAAACTGGTAAGTTTTCGTTTAATCTTACTAATTTGGCTCCATCCATCTTCTCATCAACTCTGACCAGCTTCCCTGTCCCTGCTGAAGAAAAGCATCCCCACAGCATGATGCTGCCACCACCATGTTTCACAGTGGGGATGATGTGTTCAGGGTGATGTGCAGTGTTAGTTTTCCGCCACACATAGCGTTTTGCATTTAGGCCAAAAACTTCAATTTTGGTCTCATCAGACCAGAGCACCTTCCTTCACATGTTTCTTCTTGCCACTCTTCCATAAAAGCCCAATTTGTGGAGTGCATGACTAATAGTTGGCCTGTGGACAGATTCTCCCACCTGAGCTGTGGATCTCTGCAGGTCCTCCAGTTACCACGGGCCTTTTGGCTGCTTCTCTGATCAATGCTCTCCTTGCCCGGCCTGTCAGTTTAGGTGGACGGCCATGTCTTGGTAGGTTTGCAGTTGTGCCATACTCTTTCCATTTTCGGATGATGGGTTGAACAGTGCTCCGTGAGATGTTCAAAGCTTGGGATATTTTTTTTAACCTAACCCTGCTTTAAACTGCTCCACAACTGTATCCCTGACCTGTCTGGTGTGTTCCCAGGGCTTCATGATGCTGTTTGTTCACTAATGTTCTCTAACAAACCTCTGAAGCCTTCACAGAGCAGCTGTATTTATACTGAGATTAGATTACACACAAGTGGACTCTATTTACTAAGTAGGTGACTTCTGTAGACAATTGGTTGCACTGGAATTTATTTAAGGGTATCAGAATAAAGGGGGCTGAATACTTTTGCACGTCACACTTTTCAGTTTTTTATTTGTAAAAAAATTTGAAAACCATGTATCATTTTCCTTCCACTCAACAATTATGCGCCACTTTGTGTTGGTCTATCACATAAAATCCCAATAAAATACATTTACGTTTGTGGTTGTAATGTGACAAAATGTGGAAAGGTTCAAGGGGTATGAAAACTTTTGCAAGCCACTGTAGATGGGGCATCTTGATCTGCATGGACAAGTTGGGATGAAGGCCCAGTTTCCATGCTGTAAGACTATGGTACATTGTAGAAAGGGTGCAATTGCTCTGGAGAGGATCCAGGAGCGATTTATGAAGATGTTGGTAGGTCTGGAATTTTTTTTAAGCAAGATTTGATAACTTGGATTGTATTCTCTGCAGCACCGGAGGTGAAGAAAAGACTTCTGCAAGAGAATTCCGGAAATTCACAACTCTCTGGGTGAAAAAGCTTTTTCTCATCTCAGTTTTAAATGGCATCCCCTTTATTCTTAGACTGTGGTCCCTGGTTCTGGACACCCCCAATATTGGGAACATTTTTCCAGCATCTATACAATACAATACAATACAATACAATACAATACCATTTATTGTCATTTGAACCTCATTGAGGTTCAAACAAAATTTAGTTTCAGTCTTACACAAAAAGCTGGAGAAACTCAGCGGGTGCAGCAGCATCTAAGGAGCGAAGGAGATAGGCGACGTTTCGGGTCGATACCCTTCTTCAGACTGGTCAGGGATCAGGGAAACGAGAGATATAAACAGTGATGTGGAGAGATAAGGAACAATGAGTGAAAGATATGCAAAAAAGTATTGGTGATAAAGGATTGTTAAAGAAGGAACTGCAGATGCTGGAGAATCGAGGGTTACACAAAAAGCTGGAGAAACTCAGCGGGTGCAGCAGCATCTAAGGAGCGAAGGAGATAGGCGACGTTTCGGGTCGAAAGGGTCTCGACCCGAAACGTCGCCTATCTCCTTCGCTCCTTAGATGCTGCTGCACCCGCTGAGTTTCTCCAGCTTTTTGTGTAACCCTTGGTGATAAAGGAAGCAGGCCATTGTAAGCTGTTTGTGGTGTGAAAATGAGAAGCTAGTGCGACTGGGGGGGGGGGAGATGGAGAAGGAATGTCAGGGCCAGAGGGCTGAGGGAGAGGTGGGGGGGAGGCAGTCTGGGTTAACAGAATTGAGAAAATTCAATGTTTAAGCCCAGAGGATGCAGACTCCCCAAGCGGAATATGAGGTGCTTGTTCTATGTTCAGCCTTGTTAGTTTCTATCTTGTCCAGTCCTTTTATAATGTTATACTTTTCTATAAGATCACCTCTCATCCTTCTAAATTTCAGTGAATACAAGCCCATTCTTTCCAATATTTCCTCATATGATTGTCCCGCCATCCCAGGTATTAACCTTGTGAACCTACGCTGCACTGCCTCAATAGCAAGGATGGACTTCCTCAAAGTAGGAGACCATCCTTAATTGCCCTCAAGATGGTTTTGTGTCTCCACCTTAAACTGCTGCAGTCCTTCTGATGGCAGTATTCCCATTGTGCTGGTTGCCAGGGGGGATTTGAGGATTTTGATCCAGCATTGATGAAAAAATGTGGTACATTTGCAAGCCAAGATCTTGTGCAACTTGGAGGGAACCTACAAGCGGTGGACCTCCCATGCGGTGCCATTCTTGTCCTCCTTGGTGGTAGAAATCATGAGAGTAGTCAGGTGAGCAATTGCAGTACATTTTGTAGATATTCCACACCACAGGCAGATTGCAGCGGATGAATGTTTAGGGAAATTAATAGCCATGGATCAGTTGGACAGCATTGTCCAATTGGAGTAAAATCCTGAAACGTATTGGCTCTGCACTTAGACAGATAAGGGAAGACACTTATTTCTATAGAGCAAAGGTCTGGGAATATCAAGACATTAGTTACTCACTGCAAGATATCCAATCAGAGTCAAATAGCACGGATACAGGCCCTTCAGCCTGACTTATCCATGCTGACCAAGATGTCCCATCTATGCTAATCCCAGCTGTCCATGTTTGACACATATCCATCTACACTGTTCCTGTTCATGTACCTGTTCCAAAGTGATAGTACCTCCCTCAACTTTATCCTCTGGTCGCTTGTTCCATATATCCTCCACCCTGTGTGAATAAAACTGTCCCTCAGGTTCCTCTCAAATATTTTCTCCCCACCTTAACTCAATGTCTTCTGGTTCTTGATTTATATATCTCGGATACAAGACTGCCCTCACTCTATCTATTCCCCTCATGGTGTTATACACCTCTATAAGTTCACCCTTCAGCCTCCTTCACTCCAAGGAATAAAGTCCTAACCTGCCAACCTCTCCCTGTAGTTCAAACCCTTGAGTCCTGGCAACATCCTCACAACTCTTCTCTGCACTCTTTTCAGCTTAATGACATCCTTCCTATAGGTGTCCAAAACGAACACTCCAAATGCAGTCTCATCAATGTGTTATACAACTATAGCATAATATCTCAACTTCTATATTCATAACTCTGACTGCTGAAGGCCAATGTATCGAAAGCCTTTTTTGACCACCTTATCTACCATAATGCCATTTTCAGGGAACTGTGTACTTGTACTGCTGTATCTATCTCCTCGAAAACACTCTCCAGGGCCCTGTCATTCACTGTGAAGGTTCTGCCCTGGTTTGACTTGCCTACAGTGGCTTGCAAAAGTATTCATACCCCTTGAACTTTTCCACATTTTGTCACGTTACAACCACAAACGTAAATGTATTTTATTGGGATTTTATGTGATAGACCAACACAAAGTGGTGCATAATTGTGTAGGGGAAGGAAAATGATACATGGTTTCCAAATTTTATTACAAATAAAAAACTGAAAAGTGTGGCGTGCAAAAATATTCAGCCCCCCTGAGTCAATACTTTGTGGAACCACCTTTAGCAGCAAGTCTTTTGGGGTATGTCTCTACCAGCTTTGCACATCTATAGACTGAAATTTTTGCCCATTCTTCTTTGCAAAATAGCTCAAGCTCAGTCAGATTTGATGGAGAGCGTCCGTGAACAACAATTTTCCAGTCTTGCCAGAGATTCTCAATTGGATTTAGGTCTGGACTTTGACTGGGCCATTCTAGCACATGAATATGCTCTGATCTAAACCATTCCATTGTAGATCTAGCTGTATGTTTAGGGTTGTTGTCCTGCTGGAAGGTGAACCTCCGCCCCAGTCTCAAGTCTTTTGCAGACTCTAACAGGTTTTCTTCCAAGATTGCCCTGTATTTGACTACATCCATCTTCCCATCAACTCTGACCAGCTTCCTTGTCCCTGCTGAAGAAAAGCATCCCCACAGCATGATGCTGCCACCACTATGTTTCACAGTGGGGATGGTTATTCAGTGTGATGTGCATTGTTAGTTTTCCGCCAAACATAGCGTTTTGCATTTAGGCCAAAAACTTCAATTTTTGTCTTATCAGACCAGAGCACCTTCTTCCACATGTTTGCTGTGTCCCCCACATGGCTTGTGACAAACTGCAAATGGGACTTCTTATGGTTTGTTTCAAAAATGGATTTCTTCTTCCATAAAGGCCCGATTTGTGGAGTGCACGACTAATAATTGTCCTGTGGACAGATTCTCCCACCTGAGCTGTGGATCTCTGCAGCTCCTCCAGAGTTACCACTGGCCTCTTGGCTGCTTCTCTGATCAATGCTCTCCTTGCCCAGCCTGTCAGTTTAGGTGGACGACCATGTCTTGGTAGGTTTGCAGTTATGCCATACTCTTTCCATTTTCGGATGATGGATTGAACAGTGCTCCTTGAGATGTTCAAAGCTTGGGATATTTTTTATAACCTAACCCTGCTTTAAACTGCTCCACAACTGTATCCCTGACCTGTCTGGTGTGTTCCTTGGGCTTCATGATGTTGTTTGTTCACTAATGTTCTCCAACAAATCTCTGAGGCCTTCACAGAACAGCTGTATTTATACTGAGATTAGATTACACACAAGTAGACTCTATTTACTAATTAGGTGTCTTCTGATGGTAATTGGTTGCACTGGATTTTATTTAGGGGTATCAGAGTAAAGGGGGCTGAATACTTTTGCACGCCACACTTTTCAGTTTTTTATTTGGAAACAAATTTGAAAACCATGTATCATTTTCCTTCCACTTCACAATTATGTGCCACTTTGTGTTGGTCTATCACATAAAATCCCAATAAAATACATTTACGTTCGTGGTTGTAACGTGACAAAATGTGGAAAAGTTCAAGGGGTATGAATACTTTTGCAAGCCACTGTAAATGCAACACCTTGCACTTATCTGTGTTGAACTCTGTCAACCATTCTTCCGGCCACTTGCCCAGCTGATATAGATCTTGCTGCAATTTTTGATAACCAGCTTCATTATCTACGATACCACCCACTTTAGTGTAATCTACAAACTTACTAATCATGACTTCTACATATTCCGCCATATTGTTGATATAAACCACAAACAGCAATTGGCACAGCACCAATCCGTGAGGCATACTACCAATCACAGGCCTCCACTCTGAAAATGTGATGTGTGAGCTTGTAGGTTAATTGACATCTGTAAATTGCCCATAGTATTGCAGGGAGTGGATGAGAAAGAAGAATAACGTAGTACTAGCAGAATTGATTGTCGGTCAGCATGGACTTGGACTGAAGGGCCTGTTTTCATGCTATATCCCAAAACAAACACAATTTCCCCACATACAAAACCATGCTGACTTTACCTAATTAGCCATCTATCCAAATGCATATACATGATTTTGCTCAGAATCCTCTCCAGTAACTTGCCTACCAGAGATGTTTGTCTCAATGGTGTACAGTTACTAGGCTTTTCTTTGCAGACCTTCTTAAATGGAGGCACAGCATTCACAACACTCAGTCTTCTGGCACCTCAGCCATGTTTAATAATGATTTGTATATCTTAGCCAGGGTTTGTGCAATTTGTTTGCTAGCTTCCCACAGACTCCTCAGATATATCTGATGAGGCCCAGGAGATTTATCTACCTTCATACACCTTAGGACAACCATCACCTCCTCTACCGTAAAATAGGAGAATCCTAAAAACATTTCTATCAACTGTCCCAAGTTCCCCAATCTTCATGTCGGACCCATTCTTGCAGCCAGGGTATCAATGGGGCTGGTTTAGTTGAGCTTCTGGTTAATGGTGCAGTCTCACCAAAGTGGTGTATGGTTCGAATTCCTTTGTTCTAAATGGTCATTACCTGGAACTTTTGTGGCATGAACATTTAAACTTGTCAATTAGCAGCCTATGGCTGAATGTTGCCATGCTCTCATTGCATACATGGGGTGGAAGATTGCAACCTTCACGTGGTCCGCCCTGTTTCGACTATTGCAATCAACTCGACGTGCACAAACGGAAGATCAAATAGAACAAGTTGTCCAACAACTTTAGGCTGTGCACGCCACACGAAAGAAGAAGAAGATTGCATACATGTATGGACGGTTTCATTTACAAAGGAATTGTGTATCTAATTGATCATTTTGCAATCATCAGAAAACATCCTTGTAATGCGAGATACATAATTGATGCAGCGGATGAAGACAGGTGGGCCTAGATCAATGTCATGGAACTAATGGTGACATCCTAAGGCTGGGATGATTGACCTATAGATACAACAGTCTTTCTTTGTGTGATGTATGACTCCAGCCATTTAAGTTTTTTACTTTAATGCCCATTGACATTAGTTTTATCAGGGCACCTCAATGCCATACTTCATCAAATAATGGCTAATTATCAAGAACAGTCGCTCTAACTTTAAAATTGTAGCTCTCTGGCCCGTGTTTACACAAGAGCGACGAAGGTCCTGTCTAGACCTCATTGGTTTTGTTGAATACACACATTCTGACAGCACTGTTAAAACATCCATCATTTTTTTCTTATAATTGAGAGTCGATTGAATGGGTGCCAATGAGATATTGGAAACCTCAAAAACAAAACAAATGTATGAGGGAATTAAAATTAAACTATTGACCCTTAAAAAAAAACATTTGCTTGATCGCTTCTGTCTGACTTTTGATTATTTCTGATAAAATATTTAACATATTTGGGAAAAGTACATGAAAGAAAGTGGCACTTCCAGTTCAGCCCTGATAGCAACCCATTTTTATTGAGTGAGATGACCTACAGATGAGGTGTGTGTGAAATAAATTGTAAAGTAAAACACTGTACTAGCTAATTGCCATATGTAGCCTTAAAATGTAACCAAGACACGCTGAACCTTGCAAGATTCAATATGTGCCAAAGAACACATCACAAACTGCAAACGATCCGATTAGGAAAAAAACAGAAAACACGTAGCTCTTAGTAACACCAAACGCACCCTCCCGACAGACAGTTGGCGCTTGCAAGATTAAAGCTGTATGTGTGTGAAGGTTGCAATAGCTTATCACACAATGACCTGTTTACTACATTGTATAAAATCCTATGCGTAGACAAATAAAGCCAGAGAGACTCTTACAGTCACTGGCCTGCTTGCTGTATGACTCTCCCTCAATAAAACTGCGTTGTAAGGAACTGCCGTCTCCTCTGCTGATTAATTGATATAAGGAATAAGGTACGGGCAAATAAATTACCGACATAATTGACGCCCAACGTGGGGCCCCGACAACCTCTCCCTCGGGGGTTACACAAAAAGCTGGAGAAACTCAGCGGGTGCAGCAGCATCTAAGGAGTGAAGGAGATAGGCGACGTTTCGGGTCGAGACCCGAGGTCTCGACCCGAAACGTCGCCTATCTCCTTCACTCCTTAGATGCTGCTGCACCCGCTGAGTTTCTCCAGCTTTTTGTGTAACCCTCGATTCTCCAGCATCTGCAGTTCCTTCTTTAACACAACCTCTCCCTCGGATCGGACCGCTCAGCCGAAGAGCTCCGTGCTGGCCGGGGTGTCAAACAGGAGAGAAAACGGGGCCGTACGGACCAGGGAAACTGAGGAGACGGTTTTTAAGTGAAAACACGCATTATGGTAATAACCGTAAAAAGGGCAAGGAGGGGATTTCCCGTTTACCATTTGCATTTGTTTACCAACAGTAATCGAGGCAAAGATTGCGGAGTTCGGAATACCCCGCGGGGGAAGGAAAAGTCTGGGACTTTCCCGGTGGACCGGGAGAACTAGGTAAAGTGCAAAATGGGGAAGGGGGAGTCCAATAATTTGGAGGGAGACAGCAAGTATATGTACAGGCAAGATCCAAAATCTTGCAAATACTTAGCGACATGGGTGAAGGACTACGGATTCAAGGGAAGGTTAAATGTAGAAGAATGCCAGAAATTAGTAGGACAGCTATCGGCACGAAGTCACAATTAGATGTCGGATATGGGTAAAATGGGATACCATGAAGCAAGATTATGGCTTATGGAAGCAAGAAGCAGAAAAGAGGGCGAAGAGAAGAAGAAAGCAGGGGACAATGTTAGATACATAGTCTATTTACGGACAGAGGACAATGGCTACTGCCCAGCGGCAAGAGCCCCCGCTGTGCTAGGAGCACCGGCTATGGCAGCCGAACCAACAGGACAGGTACAAGCGACAGGGGGACTGAACACCATTAAGGAGGAAATGAAGAAATTAAGCATTACTGGAGTCGAACAGGGGGAGACCAGGGCGCAGGGTAACCTTCTTCCCAGGAAAAAATCAACTGCTCCTACAGGGAGGAGATGGCAGAGCGCGAAGAACCAGATGAAGACTGCGATGGACCAGATGACTGCCAACTGAGGGTGAGGCATGGAGGGGGCACCGACCCCCTCCCCAGGTACCAAGGTGGTAAAAGCTGGGAACGGATACGGGTGAGAGCCGGTTAAGAAGTGGTCTGCCGTTTAAACCTCCGGGAGAGTGGGAACTAAGTCCCGCAGATGCGGGCCAGTACCCGCTAATACAGCTGCCAGACCCAAATGGGGCAGCGGGAGGAACGTGGGTGTATAGACCATGGAACGTGCATGATATCAGAAGGGCAGTGGAAGGAATACCCATTCCCAAGGAAAAACCCAGTGAGCCACAAAAATGAAAAGCAATCTTTGCAATTACAGATTTTACACTACTTGCAGTGAAGGAAAGAGTTAATTGAACTTTTCATATATGTGCCAGTGTATATCAACAAACTCAATAGGCTAACTCATTGTCTGTTCGCAATATAATAATAATAATAATAATAATAATAATAATACATTTTATTGTCATTGTAAATACATACAACAACATTTCAGGTGCACTGCCCGAGCGGAGCTCCAACGTGCCAGATAAATAATAACGACAAATAATAACAGCAAGAAAAACATCAAGTGAAGTCAGAATGTGCAATATTTCACTATAGTGTTAAAGAAGGAACTGCAGATACTGGAGAATCGAGGTTACACAAAAAGCTGGAGAAACTCAGCGGGTGCAGCAGCATCTAAGGAGCGAAGGAGATAGGCGACGTTTCGGGTCGAGACCCTTCTTCAGACTGGCCAGGGATCAGGGAAAGGAGAGATATGGACAGTTACACAGAAAGCTGGAGAAACTCAGCGGGTGCAACAGCATCTAAGGAGCTCCTTAGCTGCTGCTGCACCCGCTGAGTTTCTCCAGCTTTTTGTGTAAGCCTCGATTATCCAGCATCTGCAGTTCCTTCTTTAACACGAGATATAGACAGTGATGTGGAGAGATAAAGAACAATGAATGAAAGATATGTAAACAAAGTATTGATGATAAAGGAAACAGGCCATTGTAAGCTGTTTGTGGTGTGAAAATGAGAAGCTAGTGCGACTTGGATTGGGGGGGGGGGGGGGAGATAGAGAAGGAATGCCAGGGCCCGAGGGCTGAGGGAGAGGTGGGAAGGGGAGGAGGCAGCCTGGGTTAACAGAATTGAGAACATTCAATATTTAAGCCCAGAGGAGGCAGACTCCCCAAGTGGAATATGAGGTGCTGTTCCTCCAACTTGCGGTGTTGCTCACTTTGGCCGTGGAGGAGGCCCAGGACCAAAAGGCCGGATACAGAATGGGAGGGGGAGTGCAAAGCCAGCGGGAGGTCGGGTTGGTTATTGCGGACTGAGCGGAGGTGTTCGGCATAACGATCACCCAGCCTCCACTTGGTCTCACCGATATAGCTGCATCTGGAGCAAAGGATGCAGTAGATGAGGTTGGAGGAGGTGTAGGTAAACCTCTGTCGGACTTGGAATGACTGCTTGGGTCCCTGAAAGGAGTGGATGGGGGAGGTGAAGGGACAAGTATAGCATCTCTTGCGGTTGCAAGGGAAAGTGCCCGGGGAAGGGGTGGAGCGGGAGGGAAGGGAAGAATTGACAAGGAAGTTGCGGAGGGAGTGGTCTTTGCGGAAGGCAGGCGGGGGGGAGATGGGAAGAAGTGGCAAGTGGAGGGGTCACATTGGAGGTGGCGAAACTGGCGGAGGACTATGTGTTGTATGTGCTGGCTGGTGGGGTGAAAGGTGAGGACCAGGGGACTCGGCCCTTGTTGCGAGTGGGGGAATGGGGAGAGAGGGCAGTGTTGCGGGGTATGGAGGAGACCCTGGTGCAACCCTCATCTATAGTGGGGGAGGGGAAACCCCGTTCTCTGAAGAACGAGGACATTTGTGATGACCTGGTGTGGAACGCCTCATCCTGGGAGCAGATGCGGCGTGGACGGAGGAATTGGGAATAGGGGATGGAGTCCTTTCAGGAAGCAGGGTGAGAGGAAGAGTAGTCCAGGTAGCTGTGGGAGTCAGTTGGTTTGTAGTGCATGTCGGTCAGGAGTGTATCACCTGCAATAGAGATGGTGAGGTCAAGGAATGGTAGGGAAATGTCGGAAATGGTCCAAGTGTATTTGAGTGCCGGATGGAAGTTGGTGGTGAAATGGATGAAGTCAGTCGGTTGTGTGTGGGTGCAGGAGGTGACACCAAAGCAGTCGTCAATGTAACAGAGGTAAATGTCGGGGGTGGGGCCCTGGTACGCCGAGAACAAAGATTGTTCGACGTGCCCGACAAAGAGGCAGGTGTAGCTAGGGCCCTTGCATGTGCCCATAGCTACGCCTTGTGTTTGGAGGAAATGGGAGGAGTCAAAAGAGAAGTTATTGAGGGTAAGGACCAACTCCGCTAGGCGGAGGAGGTTGTCAGTGGATGGGGGTTACATAAAAAGCTGGAGAAACTCAGCAGGTGCAGCAGCATCTAAGGAGCGAAGGAGATAGGCGACGTTTCGGGTCGAGACCCTTCTTCAGACTGGTCAGGGATCAGGGAAACAAGAGATATAGACAGTGATGTGGAGAGATAAAGAACAATGAATGAAAGATATGCAAAAAAGTATTGAAGATAAAGGAAACAGGCCATGGTAAGCTGTTTGTAGTGTGAAAATGAGAAGCTAGTGCGACTTGGGTGGGGGGGGGGGGGGGAGATGGAGAAGGAATGTCAGGGCCCGAGGGCTGAGGGAGAGGTGGGAAGGGGGAGGAGGCAGTCTGGGTTAACAGAATTGAGAAAATTCAATGTTTAAGCCCAGAGGATGCAGACTCCCCAAGCGGAATATGAGGTGCTGTTCCTCCAACTTGCGGTGTTGCTCACTCTGGCCGTGGAGGAGGCCCAGGACCGAGAGGTCGGATACGGAATGGGAGGGGGAGTTGAAGTGCTGAGCCACCGGGAGGTCGGGTTGGTTATTGCGGACCGAGCGGAGGTGTTCGGCGAAACGATCTCCCAGCCTTCGCTTGGTCTCACCGATGTAGATCAGCTGGCATCTGGAGCAACGGATGCAGTAGATGAGGTTGGAGGAGGTGCAGGTAAACCTCTGTCAGACTTGGAATGACTGCTTGGGTCCCTGAAAGGAGTGGATGGGGGAGGTGAAGGGACAAGTGTAGCATCTCTTGCGGTTGCAAGGAAAAGTGCCCGGGGAAGGGGTGGAGCGGGAAGGAAGGGAAGAATTGACAAGGGAGTTGCGGAGGGAGCGGTCTTTGTGGAAGGCAGACAGGGGGGGAGATGGGAAGATGTGGCGAGTGGAGGGAGTCATGCTGGAGGTGGCGAAACTGGCGGAGGACTATATGTTGTATGTGCTGGCTGGTGGGGTGAAAGGTGAGGACCAGGGGGACTCGGCTCTTGTTGTGAGTGGGGGAATGGGGAGAGAGGGCAGTGTTGCGGGGTATGGAGGAGACCCTGGTGCGAGCCTCATCTATAGTGGGGGAGGGGAAACCCCGTTCTCAGTGGATGGGTATGGGTTGCTCCTCTGGTCGAGGAAGTACCGGAGGGCTTTGAGACCATCCTGGTGGGGGATGGAGGTGTATAGTGACTGGACGTCCATGGTGAAGATGAGAGGATGGGGGCCTGGGGAATGGAATGCGTGGGGACGACGGAGAGTGTCTGAGGTGTCTTGAACATAGGTGGGGAGGGATTTAACAAAGGGGGATAGGATGGAGTCAAGGTATGTGGAAATGTGTTTGGTGGGGCACGAACAGGCAGAGACAATGGGTCTGCCGGGATAGTTGGGTTTGTGGATTAGACCACAGTATAGTGTTATAGCAGTACAGAATATTGGCTATAGGGGGTGTGTATTCAGTGCAGAGTTCAGAGTAGTGATGGCCTTGTGGCAGAAACTGTTTGATAATCTTGTGGTGTGTGATTTGATGGACCTGTAATGTTTTCCTTAGGGCAGAAGGGCAAACAAGTGATGTGCGGGATGAGATGTGTCCTTTAGTGTGTGTGTTGCCTTTCGCAGACAACAAGAGCTATTGATCTCTTCCAGGGCAGGCAGATGTGTGTTGGTGATCTTCTGGGCTGTGTTGATTACTCTCTGCAGAGCCTACATGTCAGCCGCAGAACTGTTGCCATGCCGCACCAGGATGCCATGCAGGCACGTGCCGTGAGTAATTACTCAGGGTCAGCACTCAGTCCGCTTTAAAAAAAAACGCGCATGCGCAGATTGTTCTCCTCGTTAAATAAATAAATAAATAAATGAAAACAATGACATTTTAATTTGCTTCCTAGTCCTAGACCAATTGGAGGAACAGTTCCTTTCACAGCGTGTGTAGAGTCTGTGCCAGGCGTAAAGTTGTGGGGAGGGCACGAGTGTTGAGAAGGAGTGTGTCGGGGATACTGCCAGTAACTCACTCACTCACCGCTACCGCAGCTCTCCGGGCGCGATGCCACGCACTGTCGCTGGGGATAGAAGCAGCTTGGGGAGCTACGAGCGGCCACCAGGACCCGACAACAGAACTGGCCGCCACTTCAGCGCCTTCTGCCGGCCTGCTCACCTTTGGCAGTGCTCTCCGTCGGAACACCTGTCACCTGCCACTCGCCGACTTCGCTCATGTCAGCGGCTTCCTGCAAATCCTTAAATTCCCATAGCCGAGTAACCTCAATCACGCTGTCGGAATTTAAGGACATGAGTGAGGCCAGCGAGCGGCAGGAGAGAGGTTTTTAGACGGAGAGCTGCCAGAGATGAGCGGGGACCGGCAGAAGCAGCTAAGGTGGCGGCTGGTTCCTCTGTCCGGTCCGGCGGCCACTCAGCCACCCGAGCTACTTCTCTCTCTTCCCCCCCCGGCCTCAGAGCGGTGGCATTGCACGCCTCCGTGCAAGGAGCGTCGCAAGTGGATACTCCTATCCCCTCATTCATAACATTCAAACCCTCCCCTCAACTTTACCTCGGGCTAGACTCCCCAAACGATGTGAAAGGAGCGCTCCCCTACCCCACCCACACACCCCGGAAATACGGTATTTAAAAACATAAACACAAAATGTACTTACCACATCATTGGTACACGACAAACCATAATTGAAAACCCCACCAAGAAACTTGCGCTGCGCATGTACAGTAGACTGATGCGCATGCGCAGTACAGCAGAGGCAGAATTTCTGCTGCCTTCAGCCCCGCTTGAAACTGACGGCTTCAGGCAGCGCTGACGACACGTGGGCTGCACAGAGCTTCCCGTGTTACAAGCGCTGCGGACGAAAGGCACGGAGAATTATGCCTACCTAAGAGATCGGTCTCTTACATAGGCATAATTCTCCCATGCCTTTACTATTTATATTTAGTTATTACTATGTTATAATTCTAGTCAGGGTAGGCAGAGCCTACCTTGCCTACCCTGACGGCACGTGCCTGATGCCATGTGTCAGGACGCTCTCTGTGGAGCAAAGGTAGAATGACACAAGCAGCTGTTGTGGCGTTGACTTTCCTGAGTGATCTTAGGAAGTAAAGCTGTTGTTTTGCGTTCTTTACCAGGGAGTTTGTGTTAGTGGACCACCTGAGATCTGCTGAGATGTGGGTGCACAGGAACCTGAAACTTGAGACACTGTCCACTCTTTTTCTGTTTATGTGCAGTGGGGAATGGTCACCCTGCTTCTTCCTGAAGTCAATGATGAGCTCTTCTGTTTTCTTGGTATTGAGTGCTAAGTTGTTCTCTGAGCACCAGCCTATTAACCTCTGTACCTCCTCCCTGTAGGAGGTTAACATTTATTTCTCCTCCCTGGGGAGAAGGCAGGCATGGGTTATTGATAGGGGACGATCAGCCATGATCACACTGTATGGTGGTGCTGGCTCAAAGGGCCGAATGGCCTCTTCCTGCTACACCAATTTTCTGTTTCTATGTAAGCTGACTCATCACCCTCAGTGATCAACCACTGTCGTGTCGTCTGCAAACTTAATGATGGTGTTCGTACTGTGGGTTGGTATGCAGTCATAGGTATAGAGGGAGTAGAGGAGGGGGCCCAGCACACAGTCTTGTTGAGCTCCTGAGCTGAGTGTCAGAGTGGTGGGGTCCCATCCTGACTAACTGCGGCTGGTCCATTAGGAAGTCCTTAATTCAAAGGCAGATGTGTTCGAAGCCTAGGTCGGTCAGCTTGGGAGACCGGATAATATGATTTATCATACACAGCATGACTGAAATTGTGCCTTATTATGGTGATGTGATGATTTACTAATAATGGAAACAGTAGAAAATAAATGTTCCAGCAAATCAAAATTCTGCAATTAAATTCCTAATTATTATTTTTGTTTTAAAACAATGAGACTAATGACATCTGAATGTATTTCTAAATGATCACAATGTTTCCTTTTCATAACAATTTTTCTCTGATCTTATAATTCTGAAATTAGCATAACAACACTTCCTGATATTATGATGGTTTCTTAATTTAAGTTGGTAGTTGTCCATTATTGCCAACAGGACACTATGAATTGATACAAATAACCAATTTTGTTTTTATGCAGATCTACAATCGATTTCCTCTTTTAAGAACTTTCAAATGGCTTTGAAACTGCATGACTATTATTGAAGAGGGAAAAAATACAAGACAAAACAAGAATTAATGCAGGAATATAAATGCAGGTATAGCAAGATGGATTCAACAGTGGCTTAATGGGAGAAGCCAGAGGGTAATGGTGGACAGCTGTTTGTCGGGTTGGAGGCAGGTGACTAGTGGGGTGCCTCAGAGATCTGTGTTGGGTCCTTTGTTGTTTGTCATGTACATCAATGATCTGGATGAAGGGGTGGTAAATTGGATTAGTAAGTATGCAGATGATACCAAGATAGGGGGCGTTGTGGATAATGAAGAGGATTTCCAAAGTCTACAGAGTGGTTTAGGCCAGTTGGAAAAATGGGCTGAAAGATGGCAGATGGAGTTTAATGCTGATAAATGTGAGGTGCTACACCTTGGCAGGACAAATCAAAATAGGATGTACATGGTAAATGGTAGGGAATTGAACAATACAGTTGAACAGAGGGATCTGGGAATAACCGTGCATACTTCCTTGAAGGTGGAATCTCATATAGATAGGGTGGTAAAGAAAGCTTTTGGTATGCTAGCCTTTATAAATCAGAGCATTGAGTATAGAAGCTGGGATGTAATGTTAAAATTGTACAAGGCATTGGTGAGACCAAATCTGGAGTTTGGGGTACAATTTTGGTCGCTCAATTATAGGAAGGATGTCAACAAAATAGAGAGGGTACAGAGATTTACTAGAATGTTGCCTGGGTTTCAACAGCTAAGTTACAGAGATAGGTTGAATAAGTTAGGTCTTTATTCTCTGGAGCGCAGAAGGTTAAGGGGGGACTTGATAGAGGTCTTTAAAATGATGAGAGGGATAGACAGAGTTGATGTGGACAAGCTTTTCTTTTTGAGAATAGGGAAGATTCAAACAAGAGGACATGACTTTAGAATTAAGGGACAGAAGTTTAGGGGTAACATGAGGGGGAACTTCTTTACTCAGAGAGTGGTAGCGGTGTGGAATGAGCTTCCAGTGGAAGTGGTGGCGGCTGGTTCGTTGGTATCATTTAAAAATAAATTGGATAGGCATATGGATGAGAAGGGTATGGAGGGTTATGGTATGAGTGCAGGCAGGTGGGACTAAGGGAAAAAAGTTGTTCGGCACGGACTTGAAGGGCTGAGATGGCCTGTTTCCATGCTGTAATTGTTATATGTTATATGGTTAAGAATTCTGATTCAAACTTGAGAAGACAAATGAAACTTAAGAGAATTCTTTTTTACAAAAGGCCTGAAGGAATTACATTTTCATTAAATGGGGAAAAGGGCTTTGGTGGGTGCAGAGTAACAAGCCAAAAATAATTACTTGGAGAAATAAATGTTAACTTTTTATTTGACAAAATCTGTTAATCTAATGATGCTACATTTATAGACACAAGAGACTGCAGCTGCTCGGAACTTGAGCAGAAAACTCGATTCTTCCCACATCAGTCCAGACCAGAAACATCATTTGTCCATTGCCCTCCACAGATGCTGCCTGACCTGCTGAATTCCTCCAGCAGATCCTCGAACAGGGAAGAAAGGTCGGACTGGCAAAGGAACGTTGTAGTGCTTGTCTGGCCAGTCACACTTAATGACAGAGGTTAGGGACCATAGGGTCTTGTTGGTGGCAGTGTGGGTAACCAAGTCCTCCTTCCATGATGAAGGGATGAAGGATACAGACATCACAATAAAGTCATCATCATGCAAGGGTATATCCTCGCAGGTCTTCCGAGGTGCACGTGAAAGAGTGTCTGCCAGGTGCATATCCTTTCCCATGTTTGTAGGTGAGGACGATGTCATATTTTTGAAGTTGTAGTAACATCTGTTGCAGGTGCGCTGGAGAGTTATGAATAGGTTTACTGAAAATGCTGATAAGAGGTTGGTGGTTGGTTTCAATTGTAACTGTGCGACCAAAGATGAAATCGTTGAACTTTTTGCAGACAAAAACAACTGCTACCTTGAATTCCTTTTCAATTTGGGCGTATCGTTGTTCTGGGTCAGACATGGTGCGCGAGGCATAGGCGAACGGCTTATTGCCATGGCCATAATTCTGAAGGCATGCAGTGCCCAGGCCATGTTGTGAGGCATCACATGTAAGTGTAATAGGCAGTCTATGACCAAAGTACGCTAGACTAAGGGTGGCCAACATCTGCTGTTGAAGACTGTCAAATGCTGTTTGGTGTTGTTCATGCCAGGTCCAAGCAGTGTCTTTGTGTGTGAGAAGGCGTAATGGGGCTGACGTTTCGCTGAAATTAGGAATTAATTTGCTCAAATAGTTTGCTATGCCAAGGAACCTCTGCAAACTGGGCACATCAGTGAAAGAGTTAGTTATTAATTGATTGTTGTCATATTTAAGCTTTCCTGTTATAAAAAGCCAATTGTAATGCATGATGGGATTTGGGCAACTTCCATCATGACAAGGGTTTTTTTAACTTAAGTTGAACAGTTCACAGATCTCTTACAAGGTTTTTTTTATGTAAGTTGAAGATAAGAAGGGGCCCAGAGGATGCCATTAGGCTGACTGGCTTTTGGCAAAGAGTGAAAAACAACTCCATATTTGAAGGTGGATGATGGTTTTTGTACATTATATCATGCAATTGGTTTTATATCTGTACATATATAAACTTGGGTTTCCTGGTATTTCTTTGTGTGTGCTGCTGGAGATTCAGACGTAGAACTGTTGCTTCTGGGTCTCTAGGTCCACACCCGTCAGACGTTAAATGAAAGCTTTGTATGGAATTTGTACTTTGTTTATCTTTTTAAGTGAACTTTTTCATCAGTGGGTGCTGGGGAGTTCATTAACGGCACTGGTTTTCGCTGGATCAGTTTTCAGGCCGTCCTTGGTAAATATATGGCCTAGTTATTTTACCTCATTCACTCTGAATCTGCATTTTTGGGATTGAGTTTGAGATGGATGGCCTCGGCACGCTTCAATACTTTTGTCAGATTGGCGTCGTGTTCCTCGATAGTTTTACCAGCAATGAAGATATCGTCCACTACGATGGAGCATGGGTATCCGGAAAACAATTTCTCCATCCTGTGAGGATCTGCAATAAAATAAACCATTTCGCGAAATGCTGTAGATCACGAAACAGCAGATTTCAAATGAGACAGTCTGTCAGCTTGTTAAACCAGGATGAATATCCTAGCTCCCAGTTCCCACAAACAGATGATGACAGCACAGAGATTAATCTGCAGCGCCAAGGCCAATATAAGATGAGCAGGCCTCTGCCGCCATTGACCAAAGGACAGGTGGTCCGGTTACACACTGACAAAGGCCATGACCATATTGGGGTGATTTCTGGTCTAGCTTCGGAGCGACGTTCGTACATTGTTAGAGCCAATAGCGGCACCTACAGACAACATCTTCTGCCTGTGAAGGAGCCAATCCCTCCTCATTATCGTACAAGTTCATTTCAATCTGCATCTGGTGATCCTCGCATGCTCTTGCCAGTACAACAATCCATGCCTGTGACAGTTCCTCTGTCTGTCCCATCTTCACCTGTGCTGTTGCTGCTCAGTCTCCTGCTTCGACCTCAGAGGCATTTGTCCACTCCCCCACGGAGGTGAAATCGCCAACTCTGTCCCCGGAGAAGAGGAATGGAGATGGCCTCTATCGTACACGTGCCAGTCGTTTATTATCCGGACAATGTTTGACTTTACATACATCTATCATTGGTTGTGATATTTGCTTTGCTTAGTTATGGGTATACAGTGTTATTTATTCTTTAAGAGGGGAGATGTAGATTAGTGACTCAAGCTATGAATTATGCTTCTCTAGTTATGCCCATTAGTGTCGCGGTCTACTGCACTCGGCAGTCTAAATTGAACTCTCAAGTGAGAACTTGTAGTTGTTTATTCTAAATAAAGTGTATAACCTGACATGATGTGAGGTCTTTATTATTACAAGGACTCTAAATCAACATTTGTTTTCGGTTCCATGTTTAGATTTGTGATCATTCTCATTCTCAGAAATGTATGAGGCTGTCCTCCTCTCCATGGCAGGAATTGGAAGGGTAGCCACAGGCCTGGTTGTGATTCGACATGGAAATAACTGCAAAATCCATTTATTTTGAGTTCATTTTACATCACATAAAGCATTGTGATTGAATTCCTGAGCTTGTACTCTCCATTGGCGCCGCTACTAGAGCCGTTGCCTCACATCACACATTTTTACCCAGTCTGTTTAGCTCTTTCATCTTGACCTATGGGGTGGAAGGTTAATTGGCCACTTTGAAATGCCCCCAGTGTGTCACTGTGTGGCAGAATCTGGGCAAGGTTATGAGAATGCAGGGAGAATAAAAAACTGGGATTAATATCAGTAATGTTAGTGGGTGGTTGGAGCAGAATCAGAGGGCCAAAGGGCCTGGTTCTACACCGTCTCTCTTCATGACTATTGTATTAAAAAAATCCAGAATCTGTGTATAGGGTGGAATAGTAACACTACTATCGCATGCCTGTAACCATGAATGGGAAATTAAAAAAAATTAAAAGTAAATGCCACAGCACAGTAACATTGGAGAATACAGGAATGTTGGGAAAAATAGGTTGAACCTGCTTGTAGTAATACAAACACATAGCACTGACATTTGGACATCCTTTGCTCAGACTTGCAATTCACAGTCCCAGGAAAAGTTGGTCCCACTATTAGTTACATCCATTCCCCTCCTGTTACTAAAGTACAAAAATAATTATGGATATGAAAAAGATCAATGATATACATGCTATTTTTAAATCCAGAACAAGGCATGTATAAAATAAAGTTAACTACTCATGATCATGTTTACTCATTCACTGGAATTAATTGGGAAAATAATCAAGTGAGAACTGAAGATTTTATTAAGACAACTTAAGGCTGATACAGATAGAAACTGCCAGAAAACAACACGTTATTTCCAATTTCTATCATTTTCAGTTTTTTTTGCTTTAAATGCATATTGTTATATTAGCAACATATAGACTATTAATAACATGATTTATTGCAGATTAAGAAAAAAAAATCACATGGCTGGCAGGATTCAGAGCAGGTAGAATCTTAACCATCTCCTCAATCAAGATTGATCCATGTACGCACACTCTCTACTTTCCCATCTGTGTTGTAGTCTAATGCAGATACCAACAGGTTTTAATTGTTTGAGCAAAATCAACACTTCATTTTTACAAGTCATTTCCTTTAATTTTTAAGAGATGTTTGTCATATTTCATAATATTAAACATTATGATTATTTGGATCCCAATGTGATTGATGGACCAATGTAGAATCTGCACTGTGCCACAGATGGCCCAGAAGGTGCCCGTTTGAACCAGTGAGTGGGTGGGCAGTTTGGGACGTGGTGTGCTGCTGCTGTAGTTTACACTGAGCTGTGTGTTCCCAACACATGGACTCAAGGTTCTCAATGCTATCCACATTGGGTTGGTTTGAGATTCCAGGTCAATGAGGATGTGGCATATATTTTCCATGGCGGCTTTGAGAACATCCTTGAATTTTTTTGACTACGTGTCTGGTATTCACCAATGACAGAATAGAATGGTGTGAAAATATGAGTTTTGGCTTGTGAATGACATGACCATGTCCTAGAGTCCAGAGTGTAATTAAGATCTCATTATTGGGAGTGTTGGCTTGGAAAGTGATGCAGATACGTACTCCTTCTCCAGAAGACCATCTCAAGGACATCCATTACCGTATCTCACTCTCAAAGATCATTCCTGTGTTAACTATTCCCCTTCTAAGGTATCTTTGTCATGCCCTCAAAACCTATTCCTTTACCTTACTTCTCAGGGTCATTCCTCCAACATCCTTCTCTTTATACCAACCCTTCTGGTACATTCTTTCTTTCTCAAAGCATGTCTCACTGGTTCCCCTATCTCAAGGCCAATACATTTGTGATACATAAAATTCTGGAGTAACTCAGTGGGACATGCAGCATATTTGGAGAAAAATAAATCTTTCATCATTTTTTTTCATAAAAAGTAATCTTTCATAATTTACAAACTTGGAATTTTGAACTGGGCATTTGAGTATTTCCATTTTTTTCCCCTCCACAGCAATATTCCCAGGTTGGATTGGTATATCTTAGGCGCAGTTAAGGTTCTTACTGCAGTTTAAACCAAATCACAGAACTGTTCACTCCATTTACTATATATTTTTTATTGAAACATGGTGTTTGCTGCAGTGCAAATCTATGTGTTCAGTGTACTTTGCTGACAGCTGGAGTCACGGGGTCATTAAGACACACTGAACCAAGTAACTTGTGATGTGAATGCCAACAATAATTGCTCACAGGGAGTTGGGTTAGGAACCATTGTAGTGAAGTCCAACAAGCATTGCCCAGCTGCACACATGTGCACACTCAGAAGGGGTTGCTACTGATGAATTAGTTGCAACAGTATTTACTTTATTCTTCCTCCACAGTGGCCCTTAGAGCTGATTGTATTAGTTTAACATCTGCCATACTTCAAGCAATCATTGGCAGAAGATACGGACCATTCAAAGAGCTTAGCTTTGTATTCCATGGTTACTTACTAATCCCAGTGTAATCTTGGTTTCAGGAAACAAAATCATGTATATTTAACATGTCAATATTTTTCAATTACTTTGGTATACTTATACATGTAAAATTCTAAAGGAATACGATTTCACATCATTTCTGTGTGTAAATATCCTTTCAAATCAAGTCAACTATTTAGTCACTGTATCATTTTGGATTGAGGACTGTTTACCAACTTTACAAGGCTATTACATTTGTCTGGTTATTCTTTACCAAATTATTTTGTTTAGCCTTTGATTCATTTGCTGTTTTTTCATTGCAGCAGTGATAAAGTTTGTGCTTTTTCAATTTTCTTCCCTGTGCTCGATTGGAGCAACAGCTATCAATCCTTTTGAGGCTACTTTACCAGTTTAGAGCTCTTGGGTTCATCAGTATCATAACATTTATGTCAAACTCATACAGTAGTTTAATCAGCAATATTAAAATTCTGTGAATTCAAAAAAATTGATCAAATTTGATTATTGGTAAAAGAAAAACATGTAATTCCACTGATGGGCTGGAAATTAAATGTTTATTGCACTTGGTGGTACAATCCCAGCCTTCCGGCCAGGCTGCTGCACAATTGTACTAAAAAATCTTCAGGGGCACCAAGTGGTGAATTGGAAAACTGGGAGCTTGCTTACCGCCCACTCTACTATATGAAAATCCACAACAAATGCCAAACTGCCTCCCAGTCAATAAAGCAAACACCAGGATCTTAGGAAATTTTACAGAGGACAGGAGCAATAGAAAAATGGGAGTTATGTACTGATACCCATGCACCAAGTGTGAAGTGGTAGGTCAATGATTACAGATATTCAACAAACATGAAGTAATAACTTTCACATAGATTTGGATAAACAGATTACTCATGATTAAAAAGCTAGTAAACTAGAACATTTCTGGATTGAGAACTTCTTGACATAGAATCAACAAGAAACCAGCCATCGTATAAAGGGTCAGACTAATAGTACTTTAGAAATGTTTCCCATTTAGTTTATGCCCATTTTCTGCTTAAAAAAAACCAACTTATTAATCCAGAATTCTCTGGATTCACCAACTGTTAAAAGTATGATCCAAATGTCTGATATTTAAAAGCATTTTATTTACACGATTAAAAACAAAAGATAAATATCCAATGTTTAAAAGTCCAAAGCCCATTAAAATGATTTATGTAAATTACAACAATTCAAATAAAATGTAAATTAGCTAAAACTCACCTTTGCTCTTTGTGGCACTTCCACTTCAGTGAATGAATGCAAGAATTTCCTGCCACAGGTTACTTGTGTGGATGTCCCATAAAAATTGACAACAAACTGTCGCAACTTTAAAATGTGTATTTTTTCAATCAAAAAATGTTGCACTTCTCTGCCAGTCTTTGTGTGGTTCATACTATGAACTAATTATTGAAAAGCCACTTTGGGACTTCAACATCAATATGGAAGCCCTAAATTTGCTATTTGGTAGGGAAATCTCTGGGTAACATAGATATTTGGATCATTATTTAGTTGAGTGAACACATAGTCAATGTGAGCCAAATGCAAGATTATCGTTAGAATGAAAGGATAGAATGGAGGGTCTAAATATGAAAAGCTGGAATCAGTGGACATGCAAAGGGCCTCCAGGAGCCTTAGTATTGTTAAAATATACTAGATAGGCATATAAATAATCAAATGCAGATTTCTACAAAAGGCAAATTAATGCTAAATAAATTGTTAATTTTAAATCTTAGATTGATAGCTTATTGTTAAGCTAAAGGTAATAAATAATGTGTGAAAGGGAGTTAGATCACAAATCAGCAATCTCCGTATAAATCATGACAGAAACAAAAAACAAAAGGATATTTTTGCAATGTTCCAATTTCACCTCTGCCGTGTGACAGAATAGACCAACAGTGACCTGTTCACAAGTTTCTGCCTATACCCTCCAATACTTCAACAATATCCCAGACACGGTTCCACATCCACTCTACGGTGAAAGTGTCACTGAGATCTGAAGAAACCGATGAAACAAAGTCACTTAGTCTCTACCAGATTGATGCAAAATTTGTGAAAGACTGTCCCTGGTTCCGAAATTTAAGTGGTGCATAACAAATTACAGTCTAAAATGCTCATTTGTAACCAAAGGTTTATTTCACAAAGGAGACTTTAACATTAGATACAAGCTACCAAAAAAAGCCAAAGTACAGCGAAGGCAGTAAGTTTACAGACCTGGGTCCATTGTCTATCTCTAATATTCCCTTGCCACAAGGAACTTAAACACCTCCATTCTGTACAATAACCAACACTCTCGGAAAACCATGTCTGGCCCTTTAACTCACAAATCTGTTATTGCTCAGATAAATAAAACTAACCTACAAAACAAGTCAGAAACTCTCTTTAAGATAAAGATGCCTGCACTAAACAGAGGGTCCCAAGAAAAATAGTCTTTTTTTGGTGACTGGAGGTCCTTAAGACCCAATGAGGCTGGGTATGTTTTCAGGGAAATCTCAAACTGAGGTAAAGGAAATATGCACTATTTAAAAAGAGTCAATAGATTTCATAATGGGTAGAAAGCCCTGGGGTGTAGTCAGCATCATACATTTTCACAACAACAGACAAAAAGATCATACAAGAATGAGAAGATACAAAGGTGGAAAAAGTTTGAGAGTCCTCGTAGATGATCCCATGAGTAGAGATATAGCACCATTTGTGGGCTGTAGAGCTATCAAATCCACTGCTTCTGGTGGAATCTTTGATTTGCCACCATTGTGCCCAAGGCTAACCCTGGCCAATCTGATTCCTGTTGATCTGGTCTCTTACAGTACAGTTGACACAGATATAGTCCTCCTTTTCTGCTGTTTCTGAGGACACGCCAACACAGATCTGATGAAACCACTGGTTGCAGCTACCATCACATTGGACCCAGTCAACCTACACAAAAGGAAGAAACTTTTACCACAACTACATATCAAAACTACATTTTTTATTTACATCTGTGTTTTATTGGAAAAAGATGAATTTATTGAAGACAAAGCCATATCCTTTATTGAGGTATTGCCATAAAAATATCTACACAAATGTATGTATTCACATACGCTTTAAAGGGCTCATTTTTGATGGGGAATAGCTCATCTTAAATTTGGCTGAGATCAAATGGATGAGCCCTCTTTTCTGCCCCAGGGGAGGCAAGCAAAATTTAAATTGAACATGGACAAGAGCTTCATTTCAATATTATAAGAGATATAGAAATACGTATACAATTTCTACACAACAATCACAGCAATATCTATTTAATTTAGCAAAAAAAAAAACTACATGGGTACTATCAAACAAAAGATTGAAGCAAAGTGACACAAGGATGTATGATTAATGGGTTGAGGTCAGAGAGACAGGTTTTTTAAGGAAAAAGTGGTGAGGTAGACAGGTTTTAGGAGCGAATTCTTGGTGACAGAAAACTAACAGCAATGGAACTATTAAATCGGAAGTGCTGACAGAGATACGCACATGAGATATCTTAAAGGAACTTGGCAAAGTTAGAGAGCCGCTGAACTATACAGAAACAGGGAGCAGCATGTGCATGGAAGGATTAGAAGGAAACGGTAAGATTTTTAAAACAAGTTGTCAGGGGAGAATTCACTTCAAATCCCAAAACCCTTGGAACCTGCACCCAGAGTTATAGGGTACATATTTCTAAATTAATAAGATGTTTTACACTAAATGTTGAGGGTTTTTTCAATGCATTTGTTTCATTATCGTTGCAACAAAATACACTTTTTTTGCCAGAATCCAAACAGCATTATTACATATTTCATTAGTTGGATGGATAGTATTTCAGAGTCAATGTTCAATGGTTCGTGGCTTTGGTAGGTGTGACTATTTCCCCAGGCACAGACTCACTTTATTTCTTAAGGATAGTTGTGAGGCAGAAACAATACTGGTCATGCATATGGTTGATAAATGCGCAAGTACAGAAATGATCAGCTGTGGCTGAACATGCATGCACTTTCATGAAAAAAACCCAGCAATGCATCCAATGCATTATTTTCTCAACTTTCAGAAGTTAAACAGCGAGCTTTTCATCAGATCAGTTAAACTCTTAAATTCGTTTTTCAATTTTTACATTGAATCCTATTACATAATATTCATTTCTCTACGTAATGATCTGTTACTGGCTTCTAAATTCTCTTCCAGCAACCAGAAACATCAAACGGTCTTTATTTTGCCCTGGGGTCACAATCGCACATCTCCATTTTTTGAGATAAATGGGACTTTTCAGTTTCTTTTTCTTCTTCTCACTGGAAAATCAAAAGCAATTAATGAGAATGAAAGTTCTTATTTAAAAGTGATATGTTTACTGTGTCCAACCTCCATATTTGCATATTGCACCCAGATGAAGTCTCTGAGTGAAACTATGTGACAAGCAAACAGGATGAGGAAAAGTAGGGTGAGAAAAGGTGAAAAAAAGACACTGGAAAACATAACGAGAATATATAAGTGCCTTCTCTGAATGAGTTAATTGACTTGATGTCTGGGTTGCAAGGTTACAAAATAAAAATAAAATTCATTATTTTTTTTAAAAACACTATGCATTAAATTTTCATTTGTAAACCTTACAACCCAGGCATCAGCTCAATGAACTTCTTGAATGTAATCTTAGATGAAAACAAATTTACACTTTAACTATGCCGCTGTTCCTCATTTTCCTCAATATACCGTCTCCAGCAAAACATCTATTCACCATGTGCCTGCAAAAGCTGAAAAAAATGAATACTGACCTCATCCCCCTCTGGTTGTTGGCAGCTTTCCGCAGGGCAGATTGCATCCTCATCTTCAGAGTCCTCTGGCTCAGAATATGGAGATTCCATTATCACCAAAGGTTCTTCTGTTGGGTGTGGAAATTCAAAACACTTGTCTGCCTCGAGACTTCCAAAACTCAGATCGTTTGATTTCTCTTGGGTTAATTTGAGACCTCTTTGTTTGGGGTTGCTTAATTTTTTCAATTTTTCTCTTTTTTCACCCATTGAGCCATCTTTTTCAATTCGTCTCTTTTTCCTTTCACAGTTTCCTTCTCTTTTCACAGGTTTAAAACAGCAATCTTCATCCTGAAACGGAACACAGATTACTGTCTCAGATCGGCAAAAGGACCACCTGCTGTCATTTCCCTATTTGAGAGATATTGGGGGCTTTTAAGGCGGCTTCAGGGAAGTTCGGTACCTAGACAGGGTCTTCACCGAGGATCACAGCCAAGCATGGGGCTGCCCAATAGCAGCAAAGGCACAGGAGTCAATGACTTAAGTGTTGTAGAGTCAGGGAGCTGTGGACCCTTCGGCCCACCTGGTCTATTCCGACCGGGTTGGCATACCGGGTTGGTCCCATATGCCTGCATTTGGCCGGTGACCCTCCTATTCACACAAAGTATTTTAAAGGTTGTAATCGCATATGCTTCTGCACTTTCCTCTGGCAACTCTTTCCACATGCCATCTAACCTCTGGGCAGGAAGTTCCCCTGGGGTCCTTCCAGGGTCTCTCGCCGTGAACCTCTGCACTCTGGCTTTAGAATCCTCTGCGTCTCACGTGTTTGACGTGGTACAAATAAACATATCCATCAGGAGATACATGACATCAAGTGTGGTTTGCATGTTCTCACTGACCGCAAAGGTGGGTGTGTGGGGGGGGGGGGGGGGTCAAGAGGTGGTGATGGTGCAAGTGTACATAGCAAGTGAGAATGTCCTTCAATTAGGAAAATTTAAGTAAACAAACTGTTGGAAGCAGATAGAAATAACGCTGGTGCATTATACCAGACGGTGGCAAACCAATTACATCAGACCCATTCTCACATTTTGCCATTTACCACCCCCCCCAAATTTTCTTTCATTAAATGTCCATCTACCTTTCATTTAAAAGGCTTATTTTAACATAAATGACTTTATCACAACCCCCAAATCATTTGCTTGCAAAGGTTATTTGAAACAGCTTCTTTCCATTTACCTCTGTTACCTATATATCTATGAACTTGTCATGATCTTGTACACCACTATCAAAGTTCTGCTCAACTTTCGTAGCTCTGATTTCCAGCTCCCTCAGTTTACATTACGTTGATACATAATTAATCAAAACAGGCAAAAGCAAAATATACAATAATATTATTGAGCTAAGATCTTGCATGCTCCTTGTACAGTTGCAGCCATAGATATTATTACTCAACAAAAATATTAGAAATAGTAGTTGCCAATTGATATATCCAAACATGTATGCTTTAGAAGTAAATGCAAGTCGATTTCCCCAACACATTTCTGCTACAAATGTTTGCAGTTCCATACCTCAGCTGTAGAAACATCACAGGCCTCCGTAAGACATTGCATAACATCCAATGGTTCATAGCTCAGTCGTTCAGATTGTTGCTGGTGATCTTCTACCACAGGGGACTGAGTTAGCCATACAATCTGGTAAATGTGTTGCATCTCAGGTAGAGTGACCTGCATTAATAGACCCTCCATCATCAGTTCTTCAAGTTGGGCTGTCACATCATCAGACAGGCACAGCCCTGGAAGAGTGAAAAGTTTGTGACAGCAAGTTCCGTATCCCAAAGACAGTCTAAAAATATTTTTAGATGGGACAAGTTTCCCCAAGTACACTGTTCTATCAAATTTGTCCTGAAAATACAACAATTGACAAAAGATATATACATCAACCACTGATTTGTGACTGATAACACGTTGGTATCAAATAAAGACAACTATTGTAGCATTGTTACAAAATTTTGAGATTTTAAAAATCTTGCAATTAAGTTTGCAATTTATCCCATCAGATAAAGCATAAAAAGAAGTTTGATTTGACACCCAATTCACTTTCATATCTTCAGTATTAAGAAGGTTATGACCATTTTCATACTCGGAAATTAGCATCTTGTTCCCCATTGCCTTTCAATTGACTTAACTCAAAAGTTGTGATCTGGAACAGTCAAAAGCCCATAACTTTCTTAAAAATTAAGAGAACTCAATTAAATTTTCAGTTATTATAGATTGAAGCATTCTGAAACAAATATGAAACAATCTTACTTGGATGACCTGAAATTAAAGCATATAATTAGTTAGTTATCTAATTGTAGCTAATTACAAAATTCAATGAGTAGATCTAAACATCTATCCATTTCTTAAGAAAAGATAAACTTTTTTTAAATTGCCCAAGTGTCCAAATAACATTCACACAATAATCCACAATATAACATAATTTTTAAATCTCATTTTCATGAATTTATAGGTCAAATGGAAGGAATTTAGTGTTTAATGCCTGTAAATTAATGGCCATTTAAATCAACTAGCGAGTGGGTTTTAGTGGAATGCGGTGGATTGGAACGTTGTGGTTTGCGGTGAAGTCGGTATGAAAAATACAGCCGGTTCATACATTTTTTTTGTCTCCTTTTCGCAACATGAAAATGTGATTAAAACCTTCCTAAAAACCAAGTTTTAATGTAAAAATAAACTGTGTAGCTTCTTTTATCGCCTACCTTAGGTCCGTTCCGCTGTCACCGTTCAGAGCTTTAGAAGATGATTTTTAAACTACTCTAGTTAATAAATAATCTAGCGTAGTTTAACAATACCTTTCTCTTTAGCGACGAAATCGCCCGACATGGATCGACTTGGACTGTCTAGGGAAAAACGGCATTTTAAGCCCGCCCCCCTCTGAAAGGCGCCAAAGTCACGCACACAGGGAGCGGCAGAACTGCAGTGCTGCTAAAGGTAGGTATTGTAACATACCTAACTATTGCGGTCAATGCCTTGCTTTCAAAATCAAGTGTTATGAGCAATTCAATTGGAATTGAAGTTTTAACACCATAGGGGTGGACCAAGATGTTCAATAAAGCATTTGGTATCTTTCGGTTAGAAATAGTCTTTGATGCGAACATAAATTTGGGTGGACTCAAGTTATTTCCCCCCCCAATCAAATAAAATCAAAGTCAATAGTTAAGTATAAAGTTCCAGAACTTTCTTTCATTAGGCTTTTAATTGTCCACCATTGTAACATTTGGAATCAAATGTTGCAAATTGAAGTATCCAAGACTGTTAGAGATCAATCAGCACAGTGCCAGGACATGGCTGCAGGAGTTTATTGGCCTAGAGCCAACTATATTACCTACTCCATCAATTAACTTCCCTTATATTCTAGGATCAGAAGCATGGATGCTTGTTGATGATTTGCACAATAATCAAATCAATTTGCAACTCCTTAGCAAATGAATACCAGCATGCAAAAAATCTTAGACAACGTTCAGGCATGGGCTGATAAGCAGTATATTATGATTGTGGCCCAAATGTGCCAGGCAATGACCAATCCTGATAAAATAAGAGTCTATTCACCCACCCTTGACAGTAATGACATTACCATTTCCAAATAACCCACCATCAACATCCTGGAGTATCATGAGTAATCATAAACTGAGGTAGACCAGCCACATTAATATTGTGACTATATGAATGGGTAAGAGGCTGATTATTCTGCTATGACTAACTCGCATCCTGACATTCCAAAGCCTTTCCACCAGTTTTCAACCACTTGTCGGAATGAGTGTAGCTCCACCAACAGTCATGAAACTTGACAGCTTCTAAATAAAGCAGTCCACTTAGTTGACTGCTTATCTACAACCTTGAACATGCATTTGCTCCTAAACCAGTACACAGTAGCCACAAAATGCACTCCTCGTGGCTACACTGACGGGGGGGGGGGGGGGGGGAGAGAGGGGGGGGGGGTAAGAGAGGGTGAGAGAGGGGGGGAGAGAGAGGGGGGGGGAGAGAGAGGGGGGGGGAGAGAGAGGGGGGGAGAGAGGGCTGCGTCTTTTGAATAACGGGAGGAGGGAGAGGTGGGGGGGGGGTGAACGCATGGAAGATGGCAGGCACGCAGATCCATTGTGATGTCATCAGCGAAAGAGTCATTTTTATTTCATAGTTTTGCCCGATTTTTGAACATTTTCATTAATAACTTGAGAAATAAAGCGTGACATTTTCAGATAAGGCGATTTCGGACAGCGGAAAAATCTCTACCGGAATCTGTAGAAATGTTATCGTTAGTGTGTCGCTTTTTCAAGAAGATCTGATCATACACAAACAAATAAACACACAAACAAATACATCCACATACAAGATCAGAGTTTTAAGTATATAGGTAATTGAAAACTAGGGAAGTTTTGATAAAAGCTGTACTGACAAGGCCACAATTATTTATGTCCTACAACAGAGGTGTGACAACTAGGGACTGTCAAGTTAATTGTACTTCATAAGATTTCAGGAAAAAATATGATCAATGCCAAAAAGGGTGGTGAGTACAAAAAGCCTCAAAGCATCTAAAAACTATCTGGAGTACTTTGGGTTCATTCTTTAGAAAGCACCTCCCTTTGTTTGTGTTAAAAGTAAACAAATTAATTGCAGTGATTAGCCAATAACTCCATTAGCCTTGTAACATACAATTATCAAGATGGTAAAATGACTTGATCTATTCCCCAATCAGCATAACTTTCCAAATTACCAGTGAGAAATAGAATACTTCATGTCTACTAATTATCAAATGGAAATTTCCATCCTTTGGCCTAGAAATGGCTCAGTTTGGAATGTTATACCAAACAATGGATAGTCATCCAATTACGGTGAGTCTTCTTGTTGAGATATTACTGGTTGATGAGACAATAACTTTAACTTTTGGACTCGATTGCCTTTTGTTTCTCCAGGTAATGTGTGAAAAATCATTAGTGGAATTGAAGAATCATGAGATAACATATGTTAATCAGAGATAAACTTTTGCCTTTCACATCCCAGAAATATATCCTCTACACATGATTACCACTGATTGCAACAAGGACTGCAATTTTGTAAGCTTCTCGTTCCATATGTATAATTAAACACCTCTGCAAAAGAGTCATGCAGGAAGATAAAGAGAAAACAGCCTTCATCAAAATTAATTATTTTTCATTGAAGAGCTTTAATGAAAAGTAAGCCGCAACTCCACTGCAAGTTAAATATACAATTACAAACCTTGTGCTGGGATGCACTTCCGCCATAAAGATGTGGAATCTCCTGTCTTCTCTTCTTCCGATTCATTCCCATTGCAAATTGCAGTATAAAACTTAACCTCTTCTGCATCTGAATTCACCTGAATAGATAAGAGAAATGAAATCCATGAATACATTTCATCCATGAATAAATTAAATCTATTTCAATTGGTTTACGTGTCAAAGATGGGAAAGATAAAAAAATGGGATGATAGATTAAACACAGCTTCTGGGATAAGAAATAATGGTTGAAAGTAAGCATGCAGGTACAGCAGGCAGTGAAGAAAGCGAATGGCCTGTTGGTCTTTATAACAAGAAGAATCAAATATAGGAGCAAAGAGGTCCTTCTGCAGTTGTATAGAGCCCCAGTGAGACCACACCTGGAGTATTGTGTGCAGTTTTGGTCCCCTAATTTGAGGAAGGACAGTCTTGCTATTGAGGGAGTGCAGCGTAGGTTTACAAGGTTAATTCCTGGGATGGCGGGACTGTCATATGCAGAGAGAATAGAGCAGCTGGGCTTGTACACTCTGGAGTTTAGAAGGATGAGAGGCGATCTCATTGAAACATATAAGAATGTTAAGGGCTTGGACACACCAGAGGCAGGAAACATTTTCCTGATGTTGGGAGAGACCAGAACCAGGGGCCACAGTTTACGAATAAGGAGTAAGCCATTTAGAACAGAGACGAGGAAACACTTTTTCTCACAGAGAGTGGTGAGTCTGTGGAATTCTCTGCCTCAGAGGGCAGTGGAGGCAGGTTCTCTGGATGCTTTCAAGAGAGAGCTAGATAGGGCTTTTAAAAATAGCGGAGTCAGGGGATATGGGGAGAAGGCAGGAACGGGGTACTGATTGGGGATGATCAGCCATGGTCACATTGAATGGCGGTGCTGGCTCGAAGGACCAAATGGCCTACTCCTGCACCTATTGTCTATTGTCCAAATGTGTATTAAATGAATAATAATTTCCACCAAAGAACGAGAATAATTATCCCAAAAAAGAGAAATCTTAATTTTCATGCTCAGTCAAATTATCAAATTGGTAAATTGAAACAATTTTATTGATTGGTTTGATGACATTGGCAAATGAGCAATAGCTTTATTACATGGATATCTGATTCATGCACAGACATTCACCACAACCAGAAAATTGCAAGTCGTACGTGAGAAATTCATAACAAGCTAATTTAGAGATACAGCATGGAAACAGGCCTGGTGGCCCACTGTGTCCACGGCCACTGTTGATTACACATTCATAGTAGTTCTGTGTTATCCCTCTTTCTCATCCACTCCCTACACACGAGGTGCAATTTACAGAAGCCAATTATCCTAAAAACCCTAACGCCTTTGGGATGTAGGAGGAAACCAGAACACCCAGAGGAAACACACACACAGTCCAAGGGAGAATGTACAAACTCCAAGGTCAGGTTTGAACCTGGGTTTCTGGCGCAATGAGGCACCAGCTTCATATGAAGCAGCAGCTGCCACTGTGCTGCTGGTTTTTCCATAATTCTAGGTAATTATTTGAGGAAAAAAAAAATGTGCCAGTTCAGTCCAAATGACTCCAGCCCCGTCAATATGATTGGCACTTTACGATTACTTAAGGAAGGAAAAGTGCCAGCATTGCCAACAATGTCCATGACCAAAAAAGTTTCTTATCCTTCAACCATAAAGATACTGCTGCTTTGTGTATGTATCCCGGCTTCTACTTTGAAAATGCTGGCAACATGCAAAGAGATTTCCTTTGCATCCAGATACCACTTGAATATTGAATGCAAATACATTTTGACAGTGTGACAGATAAAAAGCATCAACATGATCAACTACCTGCAACACACACCCTGTCCTTTGCATGTGAAATTTGAAGATGTTGCCCCTTATAAACATAGCATTTGTACTGTAGACTCTTTTAGTAAGTAATCCTTTTGGGAGATTTGTAGCATGTGTGAGATTGGAAGTATGTGCTGGTTTAAACATTTATGTAATTGAAAACTTTCCCAAATCCCCAATTCATTTGGCTAGAGGTCAGTCTGCATGGGTTCATTCTGTGGCAGCTACTCTTCTGAGGAAGAGATCATTTAGTCTTCTGAGATTCAAAGGAAAATGGCATTTGCTTTATTCGTCCTTACGAATGGCAAAAATGTTAATTTTGCATGTTTCATTGACATCTTTCAAACTTAATTTTTTTTAATTTTGTACCATTAACACAATCTGCAAAAGTGTTTTTCGTTCCATTAAATGAAATAAACAAAAAATAAGTTAAGAAACGGCATGGGTAAAAAGACCCTGATGGGAGTTTTTTTACAGGCCTACGAATAGTAACCAGGATGTAGGCTACTAATTACATCAGAAGATAGAAAAGGCATGTAAGAAAGACAATGTTACAGTGGATATGAGGGATTTCAATTTGCAGGTAGATTGGGAGAATCAGGTTGGTGTTGAATCGCAGGAGAAGGAACAAGTAGGGAAAGGGCAATTCTAGATTTAGTGCATGTAATTAATGTAATGAGCTGAATGTGAAGGAACCCTGAGGGAGGCAATGATCACATGATGAAATTCAACGAAATGAGGAAAACATTCTTTACACAGAGAGTGGTGAGTCTCTGGAATTCTCTGCCACAGAAGGTAGTTGAGGCCAGTTCATTGGCTATATTTAAGAGGGCGTTAGATGTGGCACTTGTGGCTAAAGGGATCAGGGGGTATGGAGAGAAGGCAGGTACGGGATACTGAGTTGGATGATCAGCCATGATCACATTGAATGGCGGTGCAGGCTCGAAGGGCCGAATGGCCTACTCCTGCACCTATTTTCTATGTTTCTATGTTTCTAACCTGTGATTTGAGAGCAAGAAGCCAAAATCAGACATATCGGTAATACTGTTGAGTAAAGGAAACTACAGAGGCACGAGGTGGCTAAAGTTGATTGGAATGGGACCATAGCAGGGATGACAGTGGAGCAGCAACGGTAGGAGTTTCAGGGAATAAGTCAAAAGGCACAGAATCTTTTTATCCCAAAGAGGAAGAACAATACTAAGGGGAGAATGAGGCGCCAGTGGCTGACAAAGGAGGTCAAAGATAGCAAAAAAGCAAAAGAGAACTCATATTATATGGCAGACTTCAGTAAGATTTTAGAGTCCATTATTAAGGATGAGGATTCGTGGTACGGAAGCACATGATAAATAGGCTGAAGGTAGACAGAAATATTGGAGAAACTCAGTGGGTGAGGCAGCATCTATGGAGCAAAGGAAAAGGTAACGTTTTGGGTCAAGACCCTTCTTCGGACTGATAAATAGGCTGAAGTCAGCATGGTTTTGTTAAGGGAAGCTCATGTCTC
Source organism: Raja brachyura (assembly GCA_963514005.1). The sequence continues at coordinate 15,423,574 of OY740804.1, read as the reverse complement.
CCCTATTTTTCCTCCCTTCCCTGTGCCCCACCTGGATTCTCACCCTTTTTTCCCTTTTTTCCCCTTCCCCCTCCATCATCTGGTTTTACAATTTGCTCCTTTTCCATCCTAATCTTATGTTTTATCTTTAAATCCCTGGCTTTAGTCCAACCATTTGTCTATAACCCCCCCCCCCCCCCTCCCACCTACGTACATCCACATACCACATGCAAAGCTTTATCCTGCCCCAGCCCATAGGTTTCCCCTCCCCCCCACACAACCCAAATAGAGGGGTTTAAAATGGCCTGGAGCAGGGCCTTACATCGCCCGCCAAGGGCTTTAAAATCAAGAGCCTCGATCACCTCGACGCAGCAGTTGGACTGCTTGAACGCGGGTTAAGAACAAAGAACAGGGAAGAGGTAAGACTTTTGCCTTCCATCATAGTGAGGAGGTGTTTGGAGATTCACTGTGATGGATGTTTGTGTAAAGTGTTTTTTTTTTTTATGGTGTTTTGCATCATTGTTGTCTTTTATTTTTTATTTCATTTTATTTTTTTTTACATATTATTTATTAGAGGTAAATACATCAATGTACACATATATACTGTTACAATCATTGTACCCCATAATTTTATGGCTTTTAAAGAAAAAGAATAGAGAAAGAGAGTGAAATGTGAAAAGAGTTGTGATAGTGAAAGAGCGTGCCAAAGGGGAGAAGAAACCCTTGGTCAAAGAATTAGAAAAGGGGATTAAAAGATAGACCCTAAAAAAAGAAAAGGGAAAAGGAAAAAGAAAAAAAGCCAGTTATGTTATATATATCATGCAAAAGGAATCTACCTACTCGATTGTTTTCCACCCCCCCCCCCCCCCCACCAAGGCCCGAGGTACTCCTGCACCCTATCCTTGTAGTAATTCTATAAATGCAGACCACGTCTGATAGAAGCGTTCTGATTTTCCTTCCAGGCGGAGTCTCATATCTTCCAGATGTAGTTTCTCAAACATAGTTGAAATCCACATATTTAATGTAGGTATAGGAGCATTTTTCCAAAATTTTAAGATTAGTTTTTTCCTATTATTAAGCCGTAACAAATAAATTCTTTTGATACACATTTAATTCCAAACTACCTTCTGTCATTCCGAAAATAATCCATTCTGGCTTTGGTGTCATTTTTATTTTAAACAGTTTTGTGAAAATTTCAAAGATTTCAATCCAAAACCCTTGAATTTTTGTATAAAAGATGATGAGAGCGCTATAGTAGCTTCTTGACACTGGCATTTATCACAAATTGGTGAAACGTTAGGGAAAAATGTATTTAATTTAGTTTTTGAGTAGTATAATCTGGATTATTTTAAATTGTATTAAAGTGTGTTTTACGTTAATTGAGCATTTGTGCACATTTAAAAAGTATTCTTTCAACCTTTCATTGAAAATTTTAATGCTTAGTTCATTTTCCCATTCACCTCTAATACCTTCCATTGTTGGTATTACTGCATTTAGTATATTATATATATGTGAAATTAAACTTGCTGTTTCCGCCTTTGTATTCATTACTTCATCTAGTAAGTCTAATGTCATTTTGTGAAATTCATGTGCCTGTTTTTTTAAATAATCACATATGTGGAAATATTTAAAATACTGATTGTTACCCAGATTGTATTTTAGTTGTAATTGTTTAAATGATAATAATTTTCCCATATCATACAGATCTCCCAAAGTTTTAATTCCTGCTCTTTCCCATTGTATAAATGCTTTGTCTATAATTGAGGGTTTAAACAGGGCTTTTTTTTAGCAATAGGAGATAGGAGAGATAAGTTTCTTAATTTTAAATTGTATTTTATTTGTTTCCAAATTCTAATTGTACTATGTAAAATTGGGTTTTTGTTGTAGTTTGTATTATTCACCGTCTTTGGTGAAAGAAGGATCGCACCAATATTAAAGGGGGAGCAGTCCTCTTTCTCCATAATGATCCGTTCTGGTTGATGAAGAGAATTATCCAACAATTGAATCATATTTCTAATATTACCGACCAATAATAATACATAAAATTAGGGAGTGCTAATCCCCCTACTACTTTGGGTTTATTCAGGTGTGGTTTTTGTAATCTATGGGTTTTATAATCCCAAATAAAATTTGTTATATCAGAGTCCAATTTAAAAAAAAAACTTTTTGGGTATAGTGGAATTGATTGGAACAAGTATAGAATTTGTGGTAGAAAAATCATTCTTATGGCGTTTATTCGACCTATTAAGGACATCAGAAGCTTTTTCCAGAATTTAATTAATTTATGTAGTTTCTTAAGTACAGGGTTATAGTTAGCTTTAACCATGTCTTGATATCTTCTAGTAATTTCAATACCCAAGTATTTAAATTTTTCCACAGCTATTTTAAAAGGAAATTGTACGAGATGTGTAGAATCTTTTGGTTTTATTGACATGATTTCACTTCCAATTTATTCTATAGCCTGAAAATGAACCGAAATCCTCAATTAAATTTAAAATGTTGGATATAGTGATATGAGCGTATGATATTTTATTGTTTGAATATTTTGTCTTGTATCCGTGGATATTCGGATGAGTTCTAATTCTTTCCACTAGTGGTTCAATTATGAGGGCAAATAACAGTGGTGATAATGAACAACCTTGTCTCTTACCCCTTGACAATTGAAATTTCGTGGATAAAATACTATTAGTTAATATTCTGGCCGTTGGCTTATTATATATTAATTTAATCCATTGAATGAAATTCTCTCCCAGTTGAAATTTTTGCAATAGCTTAACCGTATACTTCCATTCAACCTGATCAAATACTTTCTCTGCATCCAGCGAAATAATTGCGAGATTTGGATCTTTAGTTTGGTGTGAGTGCATTATGTTAAGCAGACGTCTCAAATTATTGAATGAATGTCTCTCAAGGATAAACCCAGTTTGATCCGGATGTATTAGTTTAATGGCATACTTAATCTTCTTGCTAATATTTTTGTTAATATTTTTTGATCTGTATTACTGTAAACTGTGTTAATTGTGTGTTTTGCGTTTGATGTTACGACTGCAGGAACAAAATTTTGTTCGTACCATGTCTGTTTGAATGACAATAAATTGCATTCTATTCCATTCTATTAAATATCAATGGCGAGTCAGATTAGGAAAAACCCTAAGGCATCTTATTTGTACATTAAACCAAGATAGTAACCAGAGAGAAGGTAGGACCACTTAAAGCTAAAGGAGTCAGAAGATACAGGCAAGATACTGGACATGCACTTTGTATCTACATTCATAAAGAAGGACAGTGACAGTTGGGAATACTAACATGCTTGGGCAGTTTGAGATGAAGAAGGTGATGGTTTGGGGGCTCTTAAAGGTTTGGACAAGGGAATTGAAGGCTTTGTGGCAACGTTGGCAGATGAAACAAAAATAGCTGGGGAGCAGGTAGTGTAGAGAAGGCAGGGATTCTGCAGAAGGACTTGGACAGGTTGGGAGAGTGGGCAGAGAAGTGGCAGATGGAGTATAATGCAGCAAAGTGTGGAGTCATGCATTTTGGTAGTAGGATTAAAGGCAGATACTATTTTCTAAATGGGCCGAGAATCCAGAAATCAGAGGTGCAAAGGGACTTGGGAATTCAGATGCAGGATTCCAAAAAAGTTAATCTGAAAGTCAAATCGGTAGTTAAGAAAGCAAACTCAATGCTAGCATTTATTTCAAGAGGGCTTGTGTACAAAAACATGGATAAAATGTTGAGGCTCTATAAGGCGCTGGTAAGGCCACATTTGGAATATTGAGCAATTTTGTGCATCATATCAGAGGAAGGATGTGCTGGCACTGGAGAGGGTCCAGAGGTTTGCAAGAATGATTCCAGGAATTAGTAGGTTAACCTAGGATGAGCATTTGTCGGCACTGGGCCTGTACTTGCTCTAGTTTAGAAGAATGAGGGGGGACCTCATTGAAACATACAGAGTAGTGAAAGGCTTGGATAGTGTGGATCTGGTGAGAATGTTTCCACTAGTGGGAGAGTCTAGAACTAGAGGTCATAGCCTCAGAATCAAAGGATGTTGTTTTAGGAAAGAGATGGAGACATTACCTTAGTCAGAGGGTGGGGAATCTGTAGAATTCATTGCCACAGAAGGCTGTGGAGGTCAAGTCATAGAAAGTGGATATTTTTACGGCCGAGAGATGGATAGATTTTTGATTAGTACAGGTGTCAGAGGGTATGAGGAGAAGCAGGAGAATGGGGTTAGGAGGGAGAGATAGATCAGCCATGATTGAATGACGCAGTAGACTTTATGGGCCGAATGGCCTAATTCTACTCCTATTCCTTATGACCTTATGAAGACCATTAAAATGGGTATATCCCCTGGGCCTGATGGGATCTATACCAGGTTATTGATAGGGACAAGAGGGGAGTTTCCAGGGGCCTTCATGAACACCTATGTATCTTCTCTAGTCATTGACAAGGTCCCGGAGTACAGGAGAGTAGCAAATGTTGTTCTCTTGTTTAAGAAAGGAAGTGGAGAAAATAATAGGCCAGTGAGCCTCATGGCAGTGGTGGGGAAGCTAATGTAGAGGATTCTTTTAACTCAAATTTGGAAGATAAGCTAATTAAGGACAGTCTGCATAGTTTTACCCAAAGAAGGCCACGTCTTATGTATTTGAGCCAGTTTTTTCAGAAAGATGATCAATGAGGGTAGTGGATGGTATCTACATGGATTTTAGTAAACATTTGATGAACTCCCTTATGTAGCCCGATCCTGAAGATTAATATGCAAGGGATCCATGATGATTTTGTCATTGGAATTCAGAACTGGCTTACTCAGATGACAGGGTCGTGGTGGAAGGGAATTATTCTGGCTAGAGGTCTGTGACCAGTGGCGTTGCAGGGGAATCTGTGCTGGGTTCTCTTGTGATATAAACTACTTGAACATAAAAGTGCAGATGGGTTGGACAGCAAGATGGCAGACAGCATCAAAATTGGTGGAGTTGCAGAAAGTGAAGGTGGTTGTCAAAGTATACAGTCGAATATAGATCAGCTAAAGAAAGTGGCGGAGAAATGGGAGATTAATTAATCCGAGCGAGATCGAATCGAGGGTAAAATATACATAAAATAACAATTTGAACAGCATTGATCAACAGAGCATTCCTAGAGTACACGGTTCTCTGAAAGTGGCAACACGGGTAGATACAGTGGTAAAGAAAGCATATGATATGCTTGCATTGGTTTGGGCATGGAGTAAAGAGCCAGGAAGACAAGTTGCAGCTTTATCAGCTTTGGTCAGTGTAGATGATATGTGTATGCGCATATTCTTTACATGGCGTCAGAAGTTTTTTATCCTGCGTCTCCTGTCTATCGGTTTTTGTTTCTTTGGTCCCAGTACCCCCTCCCTGTGTCGCGATGGCTTCTGCTTGTCGTAAACCTGACATCCTGATCTTTCATGCTGACATCACTCACCGCTGGAACGTTTTCAGAAGTGACTTTGAGCACTACGTTACCATCGCTCACCCTGCGGTTACCCCTGCGGTCAAAGCCTCTCTCCTGCTCAACTTGGCCGGTCCTGAAGTTCTGGAACGATTGGAGTCGTTCGTCTACGGGGTCAACGAGAATGCTCAGGACCCGGTATGTCTACTTGCAAAGTTTACCGAGTTGTGTGACATCCCTACAAACTGTATCGTGAAGCGTTTCAAACTTTTTGGCCGCCGCCAAAACCTTGGGGAATCGGTCGACAACACCGCTCGCCGCTGCAGCCTGGATGCTTTAACCCCTGAAACTTTAACCTGGGACATTCTGGTCTATGGCCTCCGGGATGAGAAGCTGCGAGCTGAGCTCCTTCGCAAGCCTGATCTGACTTCTAACGAGGCTGTCTCCTCCGCCGTGTTGCTGCCCGATCATGAGGTCCACGCGGCCAGTTTCGCTGGCCGCCAGTACTCTGCTCCACAGCGACAAAGGGTAAGCCCTGCGCCCGGGTCCAGACCCCGTCAACACAGCCCGAATTGCAACTTTGCTTCGCATCGTTTTAATGTTTGTCCTGCGCTGGGCAAGACTTGTAATTTCTGCCACAAGCAAAACCATTTCTCGGCGGCGTGTCGTTCCGTGGGAAGCCTGCACAGCCACAGCAGAAGCCCTCTAACTACCTGACACGTGCTGATACGGCGTCTGGTTCCCATCACCAGCAAGAAGAACTCCCTCTGTCTGATTCGAGCTCTTCCCAGAGCGTGCTGAGTGTGTTTTCGCTGCGAAATGCACCTGCATTGATAACGGACCCGACCGTGCGAGTCACTGTGAATGGCACCACCTTCTCTGTTAAAGTCGACACGGGGGCTGCTGCCAACGTTATGTCAACAAGCTTGTTCAAGAAGATAAGAAATAATGAGCTTGTTACCACTGGCCGCTCTGTTTTGCGTGCCTATGGGGGAGGCGTGCTCGTACCTGTGGGGAAGGCCACTCTCCACTGCAAGGTACTGAAGGCCTCTCGGCCCCTCTCTTTCTTTCTGCTGGACAGTAAATGTAACCCCCTGCTAGGCATTCGGGCCTGCCAAGACCACGGATTGGTGAACTTCCACCGTGACATTCGCTTAGTGCAGTCACCCCTGGACCCGCTGGCCGAATACCCGGACCGTTTCGACGCCAACCCGCAAAGCAACGGCCTGGCTGAGCGCGCGGTCCACAGTGCTAAAGGATTGCTGGAACAGTGTCGCTTGTCTCACTCCGACATTTACCTAGCCCTCCTGCAGTTACAAAATCGCCCTCAATCCGGATATCGAACCCGTCATCCGCCCACCGCACTGGGTGTCCTTCGCGATGAAAGACAAAGTCGAGTCTACACTTTGTGAAATGGTGACCATGGGCATCCTGAAGGAGGTGAGTGAGCCCACCCGGTGGGTCTCTACCATTGTCGTTGCTGCAAAGAAGGATAAGAGTAAACCACGAATCTGTATCAACCCAAAGGATCTGAACTTGGCCATCAAGCGCCCGCATTACCCCATGCGAACCGTTGAAGATGTTGCTGCACAAGTCGGTCCAGCCACCGTGTTTTCGGTTCTCGATGCCAAGAGCTCGTTCTGGCAGATACCACTTGACGAACAGTCTTCATACCTGACAACGTTCAGCACACCCTTTGGCAGGTTTCGTTTTCTCCGCATGCCGTTCGGGATCAACTCTGCCAGTGAGGTGTTCCAAAGGACAATGGAACAACTGTTTGCCGGGCTCCCGTGTGCCATTATTGTCGACGACATCCTAGTCTACGGGAAGGATGTCGCTGAGCACGACTTTAACCTCCGCCAGGTCCAGGAACAAGCTCGGGAAGTCAACCTGAAGCTTAACCCAAAAAAATGCTGGTTTTGTGTCCCCGAGGTCACCTACGTGGGACACATCTTCACAGCATCGGGGCTGAAGCCCGACCCGCAGAAGACGGTCGCTATATCCGAGATGCCTGCGCCTACTGACGTGACAGCCCTCCAGCGTTTCCTGGGCATGATCAACTACCTGGGAAAGTTCATCCCTGACCCAAGCGAGCTGAGCGCACCTCTGAGAGACCTGGTAAAAAACGATACTGCCTGGGCCTGGTTCCCGCAACACCAGAAGGCTTTTGACATTCTCAAATCCAGGTTGGTCAGCACCCCAACGTTTAAGTATTTCGACCTCCAGCGCCCCATTGTTCTCACATGCAATGCGTCCAAGTTTGGCCTCGGGGCCGCCTGCTTGCAGCTCCACAACGGAGTACAACTGCCCGTGTACTACGCATCCCGTACGATGACTCCCGCTGAACAGCGCTATGCCCAAATCGAAAAAGAATTGCTGGCTATCGTCTTTGCCTGCTCAAAGTTCAAGGACTATATTCTGGGCACCTGCTTTTCTATTGAGACGGACCACCAACCTCTGGTTGCTATCCTCAACAAGCCGATACACGTGGCCTCTTCTCAGCTTCAGCTACAACGGTTCACTTTTACTGTGGTTTATCGCAAAGGCAAGGACATGTTTGTTGCCGACACGCTGTATGCATTCAATTCACCAGTGTTGAGTTCCGTGCTTTTGCTGATCGCTGGAATTTCTGTCACTACACCAGCAGCCCAGAGTACCCGCAAAGCAACTACATCCTTGGGTTGTAGGGCTGAGCGCGCGGTCCACAGTGCTAAAGGATTGCTGGAACAGTGTCGCTTGTCTCACTCCGACATTTACTCCGACACCGCAACATCTCCCGCGACCATACCCTGGGTTCCCCAGCTCAGCGCCTCATGTCCCGTGTTACAAGGCCTCGGATCCCTGTGACACAGCAGTCGCTTGCTCCCTCCATCCTTAAACCTGCCACGGTCCGGAAGCGCATCGCCCACAAACACCGTATCCAGAATCGCTCCTGCCGTGTCCTCCGACCTCTCTTTCCTGGCCAGGTCGTCCGTATGCGGTCTGCCTCCGGCCACTCCAGGCTTGTCATTGTTGTCGGTTCTGCTGGTTCCCCTCGTTCGTACCTGGTCGACCACGATGGTACGATCTACTGGAGGTCTCGTCAACACCTCCGGCTTGTGAACGAGCCTCGTTCCCCTCCAGCTGCTCCATATGCCCCCCCCGTGCCCCCCCTGCTCAGTCCTCCTCCCTCTCGGCCCTCTCCGGTGCATCCTCCCGCTGTGCTCCCTGGTTCTCCGGCCTTCTCGTCTCCCCCCTCTCCGCTGCCTCCGTCTCCCCGGGTATCTCCTGTCAGGTGCTCCCCTCCTGCCCGGGCGCCGGTCCCTCTCGTTCCCGTTGGGGGAGGATGTGATGGCGAGGTTCGGACCCGGTCTGGTCGCCTTGTCAAGCCGCCAGATCGTTATGGTGATTACGTGTAATTTTGAGTTTCTGTATTACTGCTGTTTACTCTCGCTTAGCGCATGAGACGTGGTCGCCCTGTCACTGCTCATTATTTTGTTTTTATAGAGGAAGGATGTAGATGATGTGTGTACACCTGTAACAGTAGTGACGGTTCCCTTGCTAACCACTCCCCCTATCATCTAGTATTACCGTGACCTTCCCACCCATAGCTCTCTCTCTAGTGTCCATGACAGACCACGTACAGCTAGGGCAGTGATGTGTGTGTTTAATTAATAAAGTAGTAGTAAAGATTCATCTGTGTATGCGCATATTCTTTACAGTCAGGCCACACATTTTATTGTGTGCATTTCTGGCACCATATTACAGAAAGAATGTGGAGGTTTTGGAGAGGGAACAGAAGAAGATTACCAAAATGTTGCCTGGGTTAGCTATAAGGAGAAGTTGGATAAGCTTGGACTATTTTCTCTGGAGCATTGGAGGCTGAAGTGAGCCCTGATGGAAGTATATAAAATTATGAGGTGCATAGATCAAAGACCAGATGGCATATCCTTGAGGTGAGAAAGCAAAGTTTAAAGCAACATTTTTTAAACAGAGAGGTATGTTCCTGGAACACACTGCCAGGTGTGATGGAGTCCAATATAATAACGGTATTTAAGAGACTTTTAAAGAGGTACATGACTAAGCAATGGAGGGGCATGGATCACACGCAAATCAGTTTAACTGGAATGTGTAACAGTCTTTATGCTTGAATGGCCTGTTTTTTTACAGCACCGTTCAAGGAAATAGGGATTAGGGAAATATAACTGATGGCAATTTTCCACTGGGATCCTGACTAGACCAAATATGACAAATGAGCTCCATGAGCATTGTAAAAAGTATCAAACATTTTTAAAAGTTGTAAATTTTATCAATTCTATTACAGGGAGTTGCTCTAAATGTATTTGGAGCAAATCCTCTGAATTTGGAAATATGTTTTTTTTCTTATAAGTATCGAAATCAAAGTGGGCACAACATTTTTTCACTGCAGGCTTCAAATAATGGAGCTCAGCATATTTGCAAATATTCAAGCTTTTAAAATCTGAGTTTGGTATTACCAAAATCATTTAATGCAATTTTGTGCTTAGTCTTTCACCTTAATAGCAATTAAGAGAAGCAAGGATTGAAATGTGTAGCAAATTAGCATCTTTAAACTTAAAATGAATTCTGCCACAAGTAGATATATGGTAGCTAGAAAGATAATGACCCGCGAGAACTCTTGAGGAAGTTGCTATTAAGAAAAAGTTTCATTTCTTGGGAAAGAGAAGTTGAATTAAAAAGTAGTCGTGACCTACCTGCAAACTGCATTCAGCTACTTGTTTCTCTAATTCAGTCGCAGCCATTTGTTTTGTAATACCTGGCCAAGGTTGGGTTGCTACTTGTGAGGTGATAAGGGCCAAATGTAGTTCCTCTGTGTCAAGAAGCTGCTTTGCCCGATGCTGCCAGTTCATAGCTCTTTCAAAAATATAATTTAGTGCTTCACCCTCTGGCAGTCTGACAGGAATCTTTTGCAGCGTTGAGAGGAGTGGGAGGATTTTTTCAAAAGATGGTTTTTCTGATCGCAGACAGAGTGGGCAGAGCCATGGCAGCTCCTCATGGCAACCACTAGCAACTGAGACACAGTGACTGTGGAACCAGTCTTTGCAAAGCTCACACTGCAGCATGGAGCCTGATGGACCATTCTGACAAACACACATTTTGATTTCAATGCACTCTGTATCAGAAAGGTACTTTCTGGAGTTTGTTGCTTGGAGGGAACGAAAGGATTCCATTTCTTTCAGCCTGGCATCATTGAAAGTTTCCATCTATAAATCAGTAAAAACAATTATATTTGCAAAATGGTATGACACTATGCCAATAAGATATTTCCCCATACATTAGCTACGTTAACAGCAATGAACTAAAATCAATTTAGTTAACATGGCCCAGCATCATATCATATCATATATATATATATATATATATATATATATATATATATATATATTAAAAAACTCTGTGGCCGACTGCCACCAACCGTCTGCCGCGTCTCCGCCCTTTGATGTCGCGCTCCGCCGAAACAGGACCCTCGGATGCCGCTGTTTCTCCCACCTGCCCGGATGTTACGCTCGCACTTTCCCGACGGCGCTCCCCGTCACGTTTGGACGTCGTTACCTACACCGTTTTTAATAAAATCCGTCGTCCTCCTCCCCCCCCCCTTTCGAAAATCGAACTGCTCTCACCCATAGAACGTTGGTAAACATTCCATCGTGCCATGTCACAATGCCCAAGGCTCACAGATGGCCAATCGGAACGGATCTCATTTACATCTGCATCAGCCCCAGCCCCCTGATGTTCCAGCACGTTCCATTGTGTGATGTCACAATGCCATCCCTCACAAATGGCCAATCGGAATGGATCTCATTTACATTTACCTTGGCCCCAGCCCCACCCCCCAGCAGCCTGTGTGGACATGTGAGTGGGGGGACATTGCCGGCTCTCATTGCCTTGGAAACTTTTTCAAGAACATTCTTCCCCAACAGTCATTTGGACTTCGTTTCTCGACAGCGATCGATCTAAACGCTGGATTTTTGCCGTTTTTTCATTTTTCATTTGACACTTTTGTTTTGAAAATCTTATTATCGATTTACACTTTTTTCAAAAGGTATACGTAGACGATGTTTTCAATATTTATTTATATTTGAATAATTCTTTTTATTAAGTTCTCCGTTATTTGCTCTGCCAAATTAACACACATTTTCCCGTTTTTTTAATATTCTCCCTTTTTTCAAAGGACTCCATTACTCCACTTTGAAGAGATTGCTTTTTTCTTTGCCGATTTCCACAGCCGTGTTTATCAAATATAATCTTTAGACAAGTGATAATTTTATTTCATTTTCTGGTTTTCATTGCGTATCTATACTTTATATTAGACAAGTAATTTTTACAAAATGCTTAAAAAACCCCATTAAAAATCCGTTTTTAAAAAGTCTCTATTCAATTTACAGCATTTTTAACTGCTCTCACCCATAGAATGCTGGTAAACATTCCATCGTGCCATGTCATAATGCCCAAGGCTCACAGATGTCCAATCGGAACATATCTCATTTACATCTGCCCCAGCCCCCTGATGTTCCAGCACGTTCCATTGTGTGATGTCACAATGCCATCCCTCACAAATGGCCAATCGGAATGGATCTCATTTACATCTACCTTGCCCCCAGCCCCTCCCCCCAGCAGCCTGTGTGGACATGTGACAGGGGGGACATTGCCGGCTCACGTTGCCTTGGAAACCTTTTCAAGAACATTCTTCCCCAACGGTCATTCGGACTTCGTTTCTCGACAGCGATCGATCTAAACGCTGGATTTCTGCCGTTATTTCATTTTTCATTTGACACTTTTGTTTTGAAAATCTTATTATATCGATTTACACTTTTTTCAAAAGGTAGACGATGTTTTCTGTATTTATTTATATTTGAATCATTCTTTTTATTAAGTTCTCCGTTATTTGCTCTGCCAAATTAACACACATTTTCCCGTTTTTTTAATATTCTCTCTTTATTCAAAGGACTCCATTACTCCACTTTGAAGAGAGTGTTTTTTTCTTTGCCGATTTCCACAGCCGTGTTTATCAAATGTTATCTTTAGACAAGTGATAATTTTATTTCATTTTCTGGTTTTCATTGCGTATCTATACTTTACATTAGACAAGTAATTTTTTTAAAATGCTTCAAAAAAACCCTCATTAAAAATCCACTTAAAAAAATTCTCTATTCTATCCCTCTTCCACCACTCCCCCTTCCCCCTCCCTCTACCACTTCCACCACTCTCCCCTACACCTCTCACCCTCCCTCCCCATTTCCACTTCTCTCTCCCCATCCCCCACCTTTCCCCCCTCCCTTCCCCCCTCCCTTCCCTCCCCACTCTTCCCCCTCCCTCTTCCCCCTCCCCCCACTCTTCCCTCTCTCTCCCCTACCCCTCTCCCCTTCTCCATCTCCCTCTCTCCTCACCACTCACACCCCCTCTCTCCCCCACCCTCTTCATCCCCATCTCCCCCCCACCCCCTTCCCCTCGTTCTTGCACCACTCCCTGCTACCCCTCTTCCCCTCCCCTCCTCTCCTTTCTCTCTCCCCCCCCTCTGTCTCCCCACCTCTCTCCCTCTCTTTCCCTCCCCCTCCACTGTCTCTCCACCTCTCCCCTACCCCTCTTTCTCCCCCTCTCCTCTCCCCTCCCCCTCATTTTCCTCCCTTCCCCATAACCCCTCTCCTCTCACCTTCCCCTCGCCTCTCCCTTACCCCACCCCTCTCTACCCCCCTCACCCACCCTCAGGGACATGCTGCCCCGCCCTCCCTCCCCTGCAACCGCACGTTGGGGGAACAGACCCAACGGCTCTGCACTTGGTCCAGTTGCATCTAAATTTAAAGCTCTAAGTGATGGAAACCAATCTATATTAATGACTTGACAGGGACAGATTACACCATAGTCAGATTTACTGACAAAACAAAAATAGGTGGATTACCATGTCAAGTCAAGAGCCAGCAAAAATAGATAAATTAAGTGTGGGCAAATAGATTACAAATGTGAGGAAACATGAGATTATCCACGTTGGAAGAATGAAATAAAAAGCACATTACTAACTACATGGAGTGAGATGCAAAATGGGATGGGGGAAGTCTGGTACTTGGAATACAAAATGTTAGTATGCAGATATAACAAATAATTGTGAAAGCCAATGGAATGTTGTCTTTTATTGCAAGAATATGGAATATAAAAGTATAACATTTTGATCCAACTTGGCAGGCAGTACTTGGAAAATTGTGCAGAGTTATTGCCTCCATAGTTAGAGAATGATATAGTTACATTGTAGATGGTGCAGAGCAAGTTTAATTGGGTTCATTACTGGGACATAGGGGATGATGTATAAAGAATTAGCGAGCAATTTAGGCCTATACGCATTAGAATATAGATGAATGATAGGTACTCGCATTGAACACTAGATTGGGAGGGATTAGCAGGATATATTTTGATAACATATATTTCTCCAAATGGTGATAACCAACATGAGGCCACCACTTTAAACTGGAGATCACAAATTTCTTCTGAGGATCATGAATCTTTACAATTTTCTACTAGAGAGCGTTGCAGACCCATCATAATTGAAAATGTACAAAATGAAGATTAATGTACATTTGAATTATAACTGAATCAAGAGGCATGGGTGGAGAGAATGGAAAACAATGTTTAGGCTAAGATTAGATTAGCCACGACCTTAATGAAGAGCAGAGCATGGATTTGTCTGCTCTTGTTCCAGTTTCTTATGTTACATTGGCCAGGCAACATCAATAGACAGAGAAAGAGTTAGTTTCAGGTTGATGACCTCTGATTCTCTCTCCACTAATGCGGTTTGACCTGCTGAATATTTCCACCATTCTCTTTATTTAGATTTCTAATTTTTTAATCACAAACATGACTGTAAAGGGAACTCCTCCCATTCCTGGGTACTAACTGCACAACAAAGTAATTTTATGGCACAGTACAGTACCAAAGAAACCAAAGTATTGTATAAAGGGTCTCCTTAGCCATTACACCTACACCAGCAGTTATTATTACCAAGCCCACAAAAGATCCAAGGCTACCAAAAATCTCAATTTTCAAATATGGGAATACCTGGATAAACAGAGGATCCCCAATTATATCAAACTGACCTCAGAAGTCCCTGAATCAGAGGGGGATTAATATGATACTGATAATAAGCAGCTTTAAAATGCATCACAAACTGATACAACTTCACAAACAGTTCACTTTAGTCTAGAGAAACTGGCTCTTTGGCCCACCGAGTCCGCACTAAGCAGCGGTCCCTGCACATTTACACTGTCCTACACACACTGGGGACTATTTTACATTTATATCAAGCCAATAAACCTGTACATCTTTGGAGTGTGGGAGGAAACCGAAGATCTCGGAGAAAACCCGTGCAGGTCTCAGGGAGAAAACACTGTACAAACTCCGTACAGACAGCACCTGTAGTCAGGATCAAACCCAGGTCTCTGGCGCTGCAAAGCAGCAACTCTACACACAAAAGGCCACCATCAACAACATGCTGCGCCACATTACTTACATTTTCCAGCTTTGGACTTTTCCATTTTCCATTCTGCAAATGCTCTTTTGATTTCTTGGCTCTCTTCTTCAGTCCAGTTGCACAAGTGTCTGACCTGGGACACAGCACCTAAATTAACAAACATAACAATTAATTTAGCAGCAATACAACAATGACAGAAGGATTCAAACTTCAATTTATCAGAATAAGACTCTGATGATCGACTATTATCTGAATCTCAAAGATTATTCAACAGTGTTAAATATCCCAGATTTTTCAAGATTTACATCTGATTGCTACACAAGGTCAAACTCTAAACCAAGCAGGCAGACCTGGTGCTCAATAGCATTGAAACTACGCACAGTATATTTTGCTCTGTACAGTAATTTTTAGATTGGAGTAGAAAGTTATGTTTATTTTCATATACATCAGATATGAACCAGAACAATTAAGTTCTTACTTGCAGCAGCTCCACAGGCACATAAGACACAAAGAAAAAATATATAAACAATAAATTACAGTTATAAGTAAACAAGACCTTGGTAGTGCAAAACCCAAAATACACATAGCAACCGTAGCAGCGCAAAGTTTGTATTGGTGGGGTGCTGAGATAGGGTTGTGCTGTGTAGTCCAAGGACTTGGTGGTTGATGGGAAGACACTGTTCTTGAACCTGGAAGTAACAATTCTCAAGCTTTTATATCTTCTTGGTAATGGTTATACAGAGAAGAGAGCATGGCCAGAGTGCTGTGGGTCTTTGGTGATATCAGCTGTCTTTTTGAGGCAGCTCTTCTCATAATCGTTTTGATGACGGGAGGTCAGACTCTACGATGAGCCAGGTACTTTCTTTTTTCCTTCTTTTTTCCAAATCCTGCTTTGTTCTGAATTTACACACCAAGCCCGGATGCAAATAATCAATAAACTCTCCACCTCACATTATTTTGATAAGAGCATTCGGCAACATGCCGAATCTCCGCAAACGTCTGAGGAATCAAAGGCATTTTGTGACTGCATCAGTGTTCTGGATCCAGGACAGATCAGGGAGGTGTTGCATAAGAACCTGAAGGTTGCAACTTCTGTTACTGCACTGTGCATATTTGTTAAATGGGATGCAATGTTGCATGACTTCACTTGCACAATGTTTTAGCACACATAGAACCTGAATATTGAAGCTGAAATATGCAGATATTTTAAGTATAATTTAAGCTTTAGAGGACCTGGAAAATGTGACTGAAAAATGTCCATGTTATCCATCTACCTTCCAGTGCTACTACAGTAACTGTGCCACCCTTCTCCCACTGCTGATGTCCTCTAGCCTCATGGTCCAAATTCTCTAACTGACGTTTGCCGCCATTGCACTCTCCTGCCCCAGCCAATCATATAGCCTGACCCTCTGCCAAAATCCAATCGCGAACTCACTTAAACTATATCATCATTTGCGCCAGAGGGGCAAAAGATAGTGACAGAAGGATGCTTTTCTGAATGGAAGTCTGTACCACAAATAATGATGCTGCATGCCTTGTTATCTGCAATATATATTAGCAACTTGGATATGACTGTATGAGGTATGATTACTAAGTTTGTATTTGACATGTAAATGGCTAGGGGTTGAATAGCATGGAAAGTTTTCCAAGGCTGCAGCTGGATACAGCTGGGCAGAGCATTAGTGTTTGAAATCTAATCCCAACATTGGCGAGGGAATGCATTGAGTTTAAATAGGGTTAGCACATGTACAGTAAATAGTAGAGCGCAAAGAAATGTTAATAAACAGAAAGACTTGGGTCCCCAAGTCCAGAGTTTCCTGAAAGTGACAACACATAGATAGGGTGGTAAAAGCAGCATGTGGCTTCATAGGCCAAAGCATAGAATATAGGGGAGCTAAAGGAAGGATGAGGACGTACTGGAGACGGTGCAGAGGAAATTCACCAGGAAGAAGCGTGGACTAGAACTATAGAGAGAAAATGAATAAGTTGGATTTGTTTCTACTAGACATATATAGGGTAGACCAATAATAATATGCTGGCCTCTCAATTGATATCCAGATCCTGAAAATTGAATAGATAAAAGATTGCTTTTCAGTAATATTGCCAGGAGAAAACCAGCAAGCATTGTGGTGAGAGAATCCCAGCAAGCTGCAGACAGAACCACCAGCATCGGGCAGGCCACATGGCCTGGATGGAGCCCATCCAGTTTGTCCCCCAAAGACCGGAATACCGTAGAGGGGAGAATCAGCGATTGCAGTCAATAGGAGCAAGGCCAATCACCTCTCACAGCAGAAGGTTGATCCTAGCGTGCAGCAGCATACCCGATAATAGGCCTGGCTGGCTCACCCAGAGAGGAGGGAGAGTAAGCAGACCAGCTGCGGGAGGCAGTGCAGTACCTCGATGGTGGAGTGGATCGCTGGAGGTCTTGCAACTGCCTGGGGTGCGGCTGGACCGAGTGCCGTTCCAAGAGGCCGTGACCTACAGTGGTGGAGTAGTGCTGGAGGACACCATGACTATGCCTAATCAGACCGACCATGGAATGCCATCGGAACTACGGGCCTTCATGGTTTGGCCAAGAATCCGGCACTTGCAACAACCGGGACGTGAAAATGTTGCCAAAATACGGTGACTCTGTATATTATTTCAGTGTACTATAACACACTTGTACTGTATATAAGATGCTTATCAAAAATGTATCCAAGTGCTTATGTAGAGTGATACTTGCACTGAATATAAAAATGAATTTCACCGACAATAAAGGACCACTGAATCATATTCATACATTACAATACTGAATAAAGACCATGAATAATGTATTGTAACATTGCTTACTTCATAAAGGGAGCAATTAGAGTTTTTAGTCAGAAAGATGTTAGCTGCACTGTCTTTCCAACTCTCAGCATCTTCAAACAGGGACTCAAGTCGAGGAAGTGGATGCAGATTTACTGGGAGTGCACGGCCTCGTGTCACAAGCTCCATCAAGGTTTCAAATGGGTGAGGTTGGCCAGAGCTCTAAAAGTAAATACAAAGAACAGAAACTATATATAATATATATATAACCATATAACAATTACAGCACGGAAACAGGCCCTCTTGGCCCTTCCAGTCCGTGTCGAGCATTTATTTTCCCCTAGTCCCACCTACCTGCACTCAGACCATACCCCTCCATTCCCTTCCCGTTCATATACCTATCCACTTTACTTTTAAATGTTAAAATCGATCCTGCCACTTCTGCTGGAAGCTCATTCCACACATCCACCACTCTCTGAGTAAAGAAGTCCCCCCATATGTTACCCCTAAACGTCTGTCCCTTAATTACAAGGGACTAAACTAATTACACACAGAATTATACGGTTAAAAAGTGGCCAACTTGTTAAGTTTATTAACTGTCAAAAGACAGCCCGAGTGCAAGTTTATATTTCAGTAGTTAATAACAAAAAGACAATAAAATTAAAATATATTTGAATAAAGGGTCCCAAATGCATTCAAATCTTCATATCAGAGGATTCATTTTGAGTGCATTAATATCTTCCTTCAGCACGGTGCTAAAATAAATTAGTGATACTACAATAGAGAAGCTACTGAAAACACATTCATTTTTGAACGCTGCATGTGTACTAGACTATTGGCAATTTATTTTTGGGAGATTTGGTTTGCAAATATCTTCCATTTAGTGTACGTCATGTAATGTTATACAAATAAAATGGATTCGTGTAAAATAGGCACATGCTTCGCCAAACCTTCACGCTCTGCCTGCAATGACCTGCTGGAGCTTCTGGTTGCTAGCCATTCCTCTTCCCAAATCAACCTTTTTGTCCTCTTCACCCATTACCAGAGGTCATACACAAACTAGAAGGATAGCACCAAATATTCTGCCAAGGTATCCTACAACTCAACAGCATGAACATTGAATTTTCCAATTGCATTTAACCAACTCTCACCTCCTCATCTACCCAGTCTACTCCTCCCCAAGCATGTGTCTTTCCACAAGGCCTGCTCCCATCACCAAGTTGCTTTCCCATCCTCCATTTGCACAACTCCCACCCATTCCTCCTCCTCATACCCCATTTTGATTCCCACCAATCCTCTGCCCACCCCTTCTGCCAAAACTCTACCCACCTCTTCTCCCAACTTAGCCTCCCTCTAGTTCCACATCTTCATCCTTGTCTTCTCCACTTCAACTTCACTTCAGCTCCAACTTTGGTTACCACGTCCACCCATCTCTCCCTGACTAAACTCACCTGGTAATCAACCCTTCCTCATCTGAACGAACCCATCACTTGCTAGTTCTTACTCTACCCCTTCCCTCTCATAAGGAATAGGAGCAGAATTTGGCCATTTGTCCCATCAACTCTACACCATTCAATCATGGCTGATCTCTCTCCCTAACTCCATAACCCCCGTCACCTGTACTAATCAAGAATCTATCTATCTATGCCTTAAAAATATCCATCGACTTGGCCTCCACAGCCTTCTGTGGCAAAGAATTCCACAGACTCACCACCCTCTGACCAAAAAATCCTCCTCAACTGCTTCCTAAAGTAACGTCCTTTAATTCTGAGGCTATGACCTCTAGTCCTTGACTCACAAGTGGAAACATCCTTTCCACATCCACTCAATCCAAGCCTTTCACTATTCAGTACCCTTCAATTGGGTCTCCCATCATTCTTCTAAAATCTAGCGAGTACAGGCCCAGCCATCAAACGATCATCATATGTTAGCATCTCAACACTCGCTACCAGCTATCTCCCTTCCACTCCAGTTTGAAGGTACCCAAAGCGTTGTCTATCCATTTCCCTGCACTGTTCCACCAGCAGCCTTAAAGTCAAGTGACACTTTAACTGTATACTGCATTGGAACCTCCAAGTTGAGACAGAGACAGAGACAACCTGCTTACACTTCTTCATTCTGGGGTATTGTGTGTAGATTGATGATTAAAAAAATGAATTTAATCAATTTTAAAATAAGGCTGTAACGTAACAAAATGTGGAAAAGGTCAAGGGGTCTGAATACTTTCTGAATGCACCACATATACACACACACATATCTATATATACACACACACACATCAGAAAATGTTAGAGCTGGAAACATTTTCTTTTTGTCAAAAGGAATCTTCAATTTAACCCTGTTCCCTTAAATCTCATGGATATTACCAATAAAAATTACATTTTCTGTTAAAGTAAACTATAATTATTAAAACCTATGCATTAAAGTTACATTTTTAAGAAACACCAATTAAGAGGGGAGATATACTTGACCAAATACAAATGTGGTTAATAAACTGTTAATTTCCTCCAGTCTCAAACTTTATTTCAAAGGTTACTTGCTTCTCTCCTGAAAGCTTACCAAAACTACTAAACTGAAGTTATTTGCAAATCCATTGAACGATATAGAAGCTGGGTACACAGTGCTTGTCCAGAGTCCAGCATTAAATATATTGTAATATTGGTGACTAAACAGTTGCTTTATTCAGTGAGATAATAGGTTCGAAATAGAGTTTGGTCCCCTAACATAATAATGTAATTGCTGCTGCAGCTGAGCGAGGGTGTTGTCTCGAGCTCAATACCTGTTGACTGGTTGATCTCAAGGTGAGATAGGTGGGATATGCTTATATAGGACACTCCCCTTAACCCATGTACAAATGATGGGTCTTTGTCCCAAACATTATGGAGGGCACTGTATTCCTTCCTGTGGCATCATAATTAGCACACCTTCTATCCTTGTCAAGATGTACAAATTTAAAATAGAGGACTGAGCATATTGGCTCCAGGACTTAATGTAGGCTAGATCTGGCATAGATCATAACGCAACCAGCTGTAATTAACTGAAATGGCGCATCAGTATGGTTATTTATGATGCACACTTAAAATGTAAATGCCCCTTTTCATGCACAATTTTATATTGTTACCTTCAATGACTAACTATAGTCATGGATCCACCTCCCAGGGCATTAATGAGATAAAAACCACATAGAACCCCCATTTGCATTTTGGTATGAATAACCTGAAAAATCTCCACTTCTTGAAGCCAGATTCCAGCTTTCTTTACAGCATCCTTCAGTGCAAAACCACTGGGGAAATAAGCAGGAATTACTTCTACTTCTTCCAAGGCAGCAGATAAAGTTGTCAAAGAGTGTGGAGGCCTGCAGGAATCAGAAACACTTGTTAAAGAATCCCCACCCATCCTCACCTTAACTACGTAATATTTTAGTAATCTTTTCTTAACTCTTTTTTAAGAACCAGAAATAAAATCAAAACAATTTTTCAGAACCAGGTCATCGGATGTCATCATATTTATGTTATTTAGGATATCTAACATCCAAGAAAGTTTGCAGCTCTACAAGGAGATTCCTATTGATTGCAGACAAAAAAGTTATTGTTATTTTTGTGTCTAATTATGCACCATACCAAGATAATTTTCAAGAAAATGTCTTCTGCTCAGCATTGTTCATTGCCTAGTCCCTTCTTCACAAATGAATAATAACCTAATCAATTTCTACCCATTTTCTGTTGTTTTAATCAATAGCACGGTACAGACATAACCAAAAACTGTTTGGCAAAGACATAGCTGACATTTTGTTTTAACAAATTGATAAGCAAGTCTGATCTTGCAGTTTTCCTGCATCTAGATTTTTTAAATAATTTTATTTGTCTCTATAAGATTCCCCCTCATCCTTCTAAACTCCAGTGAATACAAGCCCAGTCTTTTCAATCTTTGCTCATGCGATAGTCCCGTCATCCCAGGGATCAAATCTTGTGAACCTATGCTGTACTACCTCAATCACAAGTCCTTCCTCAAATTAGACCAAAACTGTACGCAATACTCCAGATGTGGTCTTACCAGAGCCCTATACAACTGCAGAAGAACCTATCTACACATATACTGAAATCCTCTTGTTATGAAGGCCAACATCCCATCTTCTTTCTTCACTGCCTGCTGTTCCTTCAGTCCCATTAGCCTACCCAATACTATTTCTTGCCGAATGAAATTTTCAGTTCCTTGACCCCCTTAGATCCAGTACTTCTGGGAGATTGTTTTCTCCTTAGTGAAGACAGATCCGAAGTACCTGTTCAACCAGCAGAAACTTTTACAATGAGATTTACATTTAAACATTATATTGCATCATAGAATGGTTACAGCATTGGATGCCATTCAACCTACTATGTCTATATTGGATATCCGCAAGAGTAAAAATCTAGTTCTACCCACTGGCCTTTATTCATCAGCTTCGCATATTTTCTGCACCATTATTTATTTATCCAATTCCTGTTCGAAGGACAGTGACGTCCGTCTCCACTACATCCGCAAGCAGTGCATTCCAGATTGCAACCAACGCTCTGCAAAAATGTTATGTTTTTGTCACGCTTAATTCGTTTCCCCTTTATTTTACATCTCTCGTCCATGAAAGGGAACAGTCTTCCCCTATTTACCCTGTTCAGACATCTCAATAACTCACCTACTTTTACCATGTCTACTCTTAATCTTTCCCTCCCCCAAACAATGCAGTCCCAGCCTCTCTTATCTATCCTTGCAACTGCACGCATCTCAGGTACCATTCTCAATCTTTTCAGGGGTCTCTCTAATGCCATCACCATTTTCTATAATGTGAACAGAATTGAATATGTCTAATTGACTATGTACCTGTACTTTAGTGATGTAAAGTGTAGAGTCCCTACTGTTATACTACATACATCTGCTGATAAAGCCCAAAAATGTATCTTATTAACTGCTTTCTCAAGATGCCTTGCCATTTTCAATGATTTGTATACACATGCTAACAAGTCCCAAAGCTCCGCTGTCGCCGCTCCAGGCTGCAGGCAGAGGCTCCTGTCGGTGCAGCGCCCCTAGTGGATCCCCTACATTTTCCCCTAACAAAATGCACCAGCTCACATTTCTCTACATTAAATTTAACCTGCTGTGTGTTTGCCCATTCCATCAGACCAACAAGTACAACTGATGAGATGGAGTACAAGAAGATAGAGAACTTAGTAATATGCTGTCAGGACAACAAACACTTCCTCAATGTCAACAAGTCAAAGGACCCGGTTAGACTTCAGGAAGTGTGGTGGAATACATGCCCCAATCAGCATCAATGGTGCCAGAGGAAATGGTTGAGAACTTCAAGTTTCTTGGAATAAATGTTACACAAACTGTTGTGTATCAATCACAATGATGTAACACCCAAGAAGGCACACCAAAGCCTCTACCTCCCTTCATTCTATCTAATGTACTCGAGTTTGGCTTGATTTTATTAATGTGTAGTATTATCTCAATTGATCGGATAGCATGCAAGCAAAGCTTTTTGCTGTACCTCAGTACACATGAAAGTAGGAACCAGAAACCATTATTAACAGTACTGCAATTATCAGTAATTAACGCATGTAAAATTGACAAAGACACTGACTTTGAACTTTGAGGTGACAAGTAATATTATTCACAAGACACAGACAAAAGAGCTCAATTTCAGTGCACAACTTAGTACAACCGTACAATATCAAGAAGGTCTAATAAACCTGGCTTATGGTGGTGAGTGGGGCAGAGGAAGGGGTTGGGGTAGGTTTTCTATCACTGACTGGAGTCGCACAAAAAGGCAGTCATGCCTGCTAAGGTAAAATTATCTCAGTGCCAGGAAATTGCTGTGTTTTCCCAAGTCTGAACATCTTCTGATGCTTCATCAACGACTTTCCTTGTATCATAAAGTCAGAAATTGGAATATTTTTTGACGTTTTAGCATGCACTGTGGCACTAAACTGATCGCTAAAAAATGGTTACCATCCAGGGCACCAAACTGTTGATCCAGATAGAGAACACTGAATCCCAATACAGCAGCTGAGGAATTCAAATCCCAGCAAATGAAGACATTTTGAATGAAAAGCTAGTATAAGTGATGGCAACTATGGCCTTAATGGACTGTTGTAAAAACCTAATCAGGTTTGCAAATGCCTTTCAGGTAATGAAATCTGTCTTCCTAACCCAGTCTAGCTTCACATAACTCCAAAACCTCAGTATGATGAGAGTCCTGTCATACTGCTCAAATATCTTAAGAAGCATTCAGTTCAAGGAGCAATTATGAACCTTAAATAAATATTTGCTGTTAACAACTGCATCCATGTGCTATGACCTACATTGCACTTAGTTCCATCATCAATTTCTTAAATAATGAAATTATTTATTCATAAATAATGGATTATTTATGAATCCAGCCACTAAATGAAACAAGCTATTTGTAGTAGATATAGGACACTAAGAAATCACAGCACTCAAGTGCCATATCATGATTATACCCAATAAGTCCCTGACTACTAACATGTCATTCAACAATAGGATATTCCCAGTCCACCAACAGCATTCTGAAGCTTTACTGGATTAACCTCATACCTTCTGTGGTATGATAACAGGTCAGATTGCAGCAGTTGAAAAAGGCAGCCAACATCATTTACATGGTAATTAGGGATCAGCAAGAAATGCTGGCCTTCCAGTGAGACTTATATCACGCACACAAATAAAAACATCCTTTAACATTAAAACTGCCTAATTGCCTCTCAGGTGAATCAGAAGGATCCGATGAGGCTACTCAATACAAGTAAATGGGCTGGATGGTTTGGAGTTTGTTAAATGTGTGCAGGATAGTTTTTTGCAGCAATACATAGAGGTATCGACCAGAGAAGGGGCAGTGCTGGACCTCCTGTTAGGAAATGAGGCAGGTCAGGTGACGAAGGTATGCATTGGTGAGCACTTCGGGACCAGTGATCACAATACCATTAGTTTCAATATAATTATGGAGAGAGTCAGAACTGGACCTAGGGTTAAGGGAGAAAGGCTAACTTTGAGGGAATGCGTAATGATTTAAAAGGAGTGAATTGGGACATTTTGTTTTATGGGAAGGATGTAGAAGAGAAATGGAGGACATTTAAAGGGGAAATTGTAAGAGTACAGAATCTTTATGTCCCTGTTCAGTGGAAAGGAAATAGTAAAAATCGGAAAGAGCCATGGTTTTCAAGGGAAATTGGACACTTGGTTCGAAAAAAGAGAGATGTCTACAATAATTATAGGAGGCATGGAGTAAATGAGGTGCTAGATGAGTATAAGGAATGTAAAAAGAATCTTAAGAAAGAAATAAGAAAAGCTAAAAGATATGAGGTTGCTTTGGCAAGAAAGGTGAAAGTAAATCCAAAGGGTTTCTACAGCGATATTAATAGCAAAAGGATAACGAGGGATAAAATTGGACCATTAGAGAGCCAGAATGGACAGCTATCTGCAAAGCCAAAAGAGATGGGAAAGATATTGAACAATTTCTTTTCTTCGGTATTCACCAAGGAGAAGCATATTGAACTCTGTAAGGCAAGGGAAAAAAAGTAGAGTAGCTATGGAAACTATGAGATTCAAAGAGGAGGAAATACTGACACTTTTGAAAAGTATAAAAGTGGATAAGTCCCCAGGTCCAGACAGGATATTCCCTAAGACATTGAGGGAAGTTAGTGTAGAAATAGCAGGGGCTATGACAGAAATATTTCAGATGTCATTAGAAACGGGAATAGTGGCGGAGGATTGGCGTACTGCGCATGTTGTTCCATTGTTTAAAAATGGTTCAAAGAATAAGCCTTGCAATTATAGACCTGTTAGTTTGGCGTCAGTGGTGGGCAAATTAATGGAAAGGATACTTGGAGATAATATATATATAAGCATCTGGATAAACAGGGTCTGATCAAGAACAGTCAACAAGGATTTGTGCCTGGAAGGTCATGTTTGACAAACCTTCTTGAATTTTTGGAAGAGGTTACTAGGGAAATTGATGAGGGTAAAGCAGTGGATGTTGTCTATATGGATTTCAGTAAGGCCTTTGACAAGGTTCCCTATGGAAGGTTGGTTAAGAAGGTTCAATCTTTGGGTGTTAATGGCAGAGTAGCAAGATGGATTCAACAGTGGCTGAATGGGAGATGCCAGAGAGTAATCGTGGTTGGCTGTTTGTCAGGTTGGAAGCCGGTGACCAGTGGGGTGCCTCAGGGATCTGTGTTGGGTCCATTGTTGTTTGTCATGTACATCAATGATCTAGATGATGGGGTGGAAAATTGGATAAGTAAGTATGCAGATGATACTAAGATAGGGGGTGCTGTGGATAATGAAGTAGATTTTCAAAGTCCACAGAGAGATTTGGGCCATTTGGAAGAGTGGGCTGAAAGATGGCAGATGGAGTTTAATGCTGATAAGTGTGAGGTGCTACATCTTGGCAGGACAAATCAAAATAGGACGTACATGGTAAATGGTAGGGAATTGAGGAATGCTGTGGAACAGAGGGATCTAGGAATAACTATGCATAGTTCCCTGAAGGTGGAATCGCATGTAGATAGGGTGGTAAAGAAAGCTTTTGGTGTGCTGGCCTTTATAAATCAGAGCATTGAATATAGGAGTAGGGAAGTAATGTTAAAATTGTACAAGGCATTGGTAAGACCAATTCTGGAGTATGGTGTACAATTTTGGTCGCCTAATTATAGGAAGGAAGTCAACAAAATAGAGAGAGTACAGAGGAGATTTACTAGAATGCTGCCTGGGTTCCAGCAACTAAGTTACAGAGAAAGGTCGAACAAGTTAGGTCTTTATTCTTTGGAGCGCAGAAGGTTAAGGGGGGACTTGATTGAGGTCTTTAAAATGATGAAAGGGATAGACAGAGTTGACGTGGATAAGCTTTTCCCATTGAGGGTAGGAAAGATTCAAACAAGAGGGCATGACATGAGAATTAAGAGACAGAAGTTTAGGGGTAACATGAGGAGGAACTTCTTTACACAGAGAGTGGTGGTTGTGTGGAATGATCTTCCTGCAGAAGTGGTGGAGGCAGGATCGATTTTAACATTTAAAAGTAAAGTGGATAGGTATATGGACGGGAGGGGAATGGAGGGGTATGGCCCGAGTGCAGGTAGATGGGACTAGGGGAAAATAAATGGTCGGCACGGACTGGAAGGGCCGAGAAGGCCTGTTTCCATGCTGTAATTGTTATATGGTTATATGTTATATGGTTAAGCCCTCTAGTCAATATTTGTCCTCAACCAACCTAAAAGATTATATGGTAATTGCTATTCACCTGTTATGAACCATGTAGTTTACAACCTTATTTACATTTGATTCATTACAAAAGCGGCCACACCAAAACATTCCACTGGTCGCAAAACTTCGAGGTTGTGAAAGGTCTCTCTTGTGAATCTGATCAACTGTGCAGATGGAGGTATGTTTGCAGCTTTATATGAATCATTAAGTCTCTCACCTGGATTTTAGCAAATTGTGAGTTTTCTCCTCCCAATGCTCTGAAACAGTGAGGAGTTCCTGCAAGCGAGCCATGGCCCTCTCTACAGCTGGATGAGGTGCCAATCCCACACCAGAGTCAATCAGCCGTCTCATATCATCCAAAGCAAAAGATTCAGGTGCAGAATGAGCTAGCTGAACTTCATCCAGCCATCGTGCTTGCTCCAGGTGCTCTTGAAGATATTGTATCTGTGGTAACTCTATGTCAAACCCAAAACTGATATCCAACAGTTGCTGGAGCTCAAATGTATTGGGTATTTCATCAGCAAGCACTTTTGCAGAGCGCAGCTGAAAATATTCCACTGAGTTTAAAAGTTCCTGTAGAAAGAATAACAAATTTAAAATGTATACCAGTGAATGAACAATGTTACAGAAAACATATATATTTAATTACCTTTAAAATCCAACTGTAGATAGTTTAAAAATATTACTTTTCCTGTTAAACTTCTGAGCTATACATACCTTCAGTAAGGGAGCCTGGTCAATGATGCAGGCAAGATCATAGAGCTGCTTAACAAAAGCTTGAAGCTCTGCAACAGTCAGTCGATTTTGGGACTTTCCTCCACCAGAACGGTACCTAAAACACAATAACCAAAGTTGGCATTATCCCAATTCAATCCTGCGAAGAATACTCTTTAAATCTTCTCTCTTCAAGGAACAATTTATTGGAATTTTGCTGGAATTAAATTCCAATTTTTTGAAACTTACCATATTTCCCGGCAATGAAGACGCTATTTTTTACCCAAAAATAAAGCATGGAAATGTACCTGCGTCTTGGAGGCCAAAAGTTAGGTTGTTAGCCAAGGAAGATAGACTTGGCTATCCCTCAGTACAGCAACATCATGAACCATATTGCTGTACTGAGGGATAGCCAAGTTTATCCCTCAATGCTGGCAGCTGATGGGAAGCGGCTGTAAAGTGGGAAGCAGCATTAAAAGGACAATGCCCCTGGGGGAGGGGTGGGGGGGATCAACACGGGCAGGAGCATTGAGAAGGAGGGGGTCGGGGATCTTGCCAGCAACTCACTCACGCACCGCATTGTGGCCGGGGAGGGGAGTAGCTCGGGTGGCTGCGAGCCGCCGGGACCGGACAGCAGAAGCGTCCGCCACCTCAACACCTTCTGCCAGCCCGCTCACCTCTGGCAGTGCTCTCCGTCTGAACACCTCTCTCCTGCCGCTCACCAGCCTCGCTCATGTCAACCGCTTCCCGCAAATCCTTAAATCCAACTGCCGCCGGGAGCAGGACATGGCCTCACTTGCTGCGCTAGGTGACACTGCATGTCAATCACTGTGTCTTTCAAGAGCAAAAATCATAGAGCGGAGCGGGTTAGCAGGCGATGGATAACAGGACAGTGGGCGATGAAGCTTACTCCTGCGTGAGCACGAGTAATCTCAATTGGTCCCTTGAACTAGTATTGTCATTAAGAACACAACTGATTCAACTTGTCCCGGTGTGCTCCCGTTTTCCCCACCATCCACCATCTCCACCTGCCGTCACCTTCCACTCACAACCCATTCAGTCATTCAGAATGGAGGAGATCTGGAAGCATTGGGCAAATTGAATTGTTACTCTCTTTATTTTAATGAATTAATTTATTTTTTGTGAGCACGAGTCTTTTTTCAAAATTTAGCAACTCAAAATGGGGGGAGTGTCTTCGACGCAGGTGCGCCCTCATTACAGGGAAATACGGTATTAATTAATGCTTTTATCTGGAGCAGCAACTCAAAACAGGATTAAAAGCGATAATCGTCGATTGTTCAAGGCTAGTTGATCCCACCACAATGTTTTTCTTAAATACAACTGTTCTTGAACATGTTCCCTGATTCTGCATATTTAAAAAACATTTGTATTTCCCACTTGCCTTCCTTACAGCAGGAGGCTATCATTCAGTCCAATCAGACCCGTGTGCACTTTCCGTCTAGCAATAGATTGAGCCTTGTTCTCCCGATTCTTTACATTATTTTTCCCTGACTAAATTTCAACACCCAGATGACCGCTTTCACTATCTTTACAGATAAAATTCCAAATCTTTATGTACACAGGACCTAGGACCAAGAGTAAGACATTGATTCTCGAGCCTGCTGCATATCGAATAATATCCATTGATCCAACCTTAGCTTAAACCTTTCTGCCTTTTCCTCTAATCGTGGACTGCCCCAGTCTATAAATTTGTCTAATGCAGACTTAAATGAATTCAGTAACACAGCTTTTATATCACTTCAGATTTAGAGAATTCAAAAGATTCATGAGCCTCAAAAGAATTTTCTCTGAACCTCGGGACAGCTCTTTAATCTTAATCAACATACCTATGTAAAAGAAAAGCCTTTCCTCACATCTTTTAAGGTATATTTTAAAAGCAAAGTATTGGGACATTGAACTGTTAATCAGAAATGCCACATCTAAACTGGTTGATGCCCCAATAAGAGGGTTTGAGCTACAGAGAGAGGTTGGATTGTTTTCTCTGGAACAGAGATTGAAGGGAGACTTGATAGAAGTTAATAAAATTATGAGAGGCATAGATAGGTAGACAGTCAGAACCTTTTCTCTAGGGTGGAAATGTCCAACTCTAGAAGGCATTGCCATAAGGTGAGAGGGTAATAGATGTGTGGGCGAGTTGTTTTTTTCACTGAGTGGCGAGGGCCTGGAATGTATTGCTAGGGGTGGTGTTGAAGGCAGATACAATAGCAGTGTTTAAGATGCTTTTAGATAGTCTCATGGTAGTGCTGGAAATAGAGGGATATGCCTCATATGCCGACAGGCGAGATCAGTTTAACTTGGCATCATGCTCGGCACAAACATTCTGGGCCAAAGGGCCTTTACCTGTGCTTTACTGTTCTGTGTTTTATGTTCTAAACCAGTTATTATTTTGTACATCTCTGGTATCAAATTTGATTCAAGAACATTAGCTTTTCTTGTCAACTTTCTACACAAAATCCCTCAATTCTTCACACTGCATGAGTAATTTCTGACAATGTAAATTGGGATATGCCCACACCTAGTAGAACACTACATATTCCCATTCAAGGCCACACATGGCAAGCATTACAATTCTGTGTATTGAGTCTTAAACAAATATTTCCTACAAGGGCGGTGATGGTGACGTAGCGGAAGAGTTGCTGCCTTACAGCAAATTCAGCGCCGGAGACCCGGGTTCAATCCCGACTACGGGTGCTGTCTGTAAGGAGTTTATAAGTTCTCCACATGACCTGCTTGGGTTTTCTCCAAGATCTTCGGTTTCCTCCCACGCTCCAAAGACGTACAGGTTTGTAGCTTAATTGGTAAATGTAAAAATTGTCCCTAATGGATGTAGGATAGTGTTAATGTGCAGGGATCGCTGGTCAGCCCAGACCAGGTGGGCTGAAGGGCCTGTTTCCACGCTGTATCTCTAAACTCCTGCTTACTCACATGAATCAAAAATGAAAAATATTTTTGAGTGAAAATTTAAGGATGTGATTCTGCTTCATACTGAAAGGGTAGATTGTCAGAATCTGTACCATGGACAATTAGTATTTTTCTCCAGGGAAGAAATGTCAAAGGCCAGTGGGCATAGGTTTTAAGGTAGGTGGGGGGGGGCGGGCAAAGTTTAAAGGTGATGGGTGAGGAAAGTTTTTTTAAATACTGAGAATGGTGGGATCGATTAGTTAAAATTGGCATCCAATTTGGCACAACGTTGTGGATTGAAGGGCTTGTTCCTGAGCTGTCTATTCATGTGTTATGGAAGTTTGGGCTACAAAGAAAAGTTCTACAAAATAATAATTGCAACTAGACCAGTTTTAAAGGTAATTGTCAGTTGAACGTATCCTTGCAGTATATGAAAATATAGCCCAATATTGTCAGCACACTCTTTAGACTCAATGTTGTGTAAAACATACGCACCTGGTTTGCCTTTTATCATTAAGTAATTGCTGGGCAACAAAGGCACATTTATCTGCCTCGACAACAGCTTCCCACAGCTGTTTCAATGAATCATTTTCTGGAAAATTTTCCTGCTCTGCCTCCTTTAACAATGATTTGAATTCCGAGAGACCTGATAAAACGTAGATGACAAAGACAATGAGAAGAAAAAAGCCAACTTCAATTTTTTTCTGAAAGACCAAGCCAATATTTTAGAACTAGGAAATTTATTTTTTTCCCTTTAAAGTACTGTTTAATGTTTATTGATTACGACTTATAAAAGTGATATGCAAAACTGCCTCGGTTAAGAAATACCAAATAACCTGAAATGAATAAAGACAAATTATCCTTTTTTATGACTGACAGATCTGAAGATAGATGTTAGGCAATAAAATGTACTTCTATTCGAAACTTCTTTGCATTCTAATTTTAATGTCAAAAATATAGAATTAAAAAATAAATCTACGCATTTTGAAACTTCACAAGGTAATAAACCATATGCTGAAAATTTGAAATACTTTAAAAAAAAATCATGCAAGAAGCTATCCAATGGGAAGCAAAGACAAAAGTTAGTTCAATTCTACGTGTGTCTTTTCAATTAAGAGAAACTTGGAATGAGGTTTTGCTTCATCTCTAATTTTTCTTTAATATTTCCCTCTTTTGCTTTTCATCAACTGGAAATACAAGGATGGAGTTAACGGGAAAGACAAAGAAAGGAAAAGTTAAGAAAGAAACCAGAATTAACAGGGCAGAAAGCTCACGAAGGGATAGGAGAGTATGGCCAAGTGAAATAGAAATATATGTGAACAGTGAGGTGAGTAATGGACTAAAAGTTTTACATATGAATGTACAAATTATAAGTAAAGTGGATGAGCTTGAGGCTCCGAGATTGGTAAATATGACATTCTGGGGATTACATGGCAGCTGGAGGATCTGGACTGGCAACTGAATACTCGGGGTTATACATCCTATAGAAAGGACAGGCAGGTGGGCAGAGGAGGTGGGGTAGCTCTGTTGGTGAGGGATGAAATTCAGTCCCTTGCGAGGGGTAACATAGGGACCGACAATGTAGAGTCGCTGTGGATAGAATTGAGGAATTGTAAAGGTAAGAAGACACTAATGGGAGTTATCTACAGGCCCTGGATATAGGGTGCAAAGCGCCTGGACCTGATGGTATACCTGGTCGTGTTCTAAAAACCTATGCGGACCAACTGGTTGGCGTTTTTACGAACATTTTCAACCTCTCACTTCTGAGGTTTGAGGTGCCCACCTGCTGCAAAAAGGCATCAATTATACCAGTGCCCAAGAAGAGCAAGGTGACGTGCCTCAATGACTATCGACCTGTGGCACTAACGCCTGTGGTGATGAAGTGCTTCGAGAGGTTGATCATGGCGCAAATCAACTCCTACCTCGACAAAAACCTGGACCCACTGCAGTTCGCTTACCGCCACAACAGATCAACAGTGGATGCGATCTCGCTGGCACTCCACTCTGGACCACTTGGACAACAAAAACTCATATGTCAGGCTGTTATTCATCGATTACAGCTCGGCATTTAATACTATCATCCCCTCCAAGCTGGTTACCAAACTCTCAGAACTGGGTCTCTGCGCACCCCTCTGCAATTGGATCCTCGACTTCCTCATTCACAGACCACAGCCTGTTCGTATTGGTGGAAATGTGTCAGACTCCATAACAATCAGCACGGGAGCACCTCAAGGCTGCGTGCTCAGCCCCCTGCTGTACTCTCTCTATACTCATGACTGCGTAGCCAGTCACAGTGCGAACTCCTTCATCAAGTTCGCTGACGACACCACTGTTGTGGGACATATCACTGATGGGGATGAGTCGGAGTACAGAAGAGAGATCGAGCAACTGTCCATATGGTGCCAGCACAATAACCTGGCCCTCAACACCAGCAAAACCAAGGAACTGATTGTGGAATTTGGAAGGAGTAGGATGGGGACCCACAGTCCCGTTTATATCAACGGGTCGATGGTTGAAAGGGTCCAGAGCTTCAAATTCCTGGGCGTGCACATCTCTGAAGATCTTTCCTGGACCGAGAGCACAGATGCAATTATTAAGAAAGCTCACCAGCGCCTCTACTTCCTGAGAAGATTACGGAGAGTCGGTTTGTC
Source organism: Raja brachyura (assembly GCA_963514005.1). The sequence goes on along the minus strand of OY740804.1, from coordinate 15,390,385 downwards.
AAAGAGGACTATCTCTAACCTCTACAGGTGCACAGTAGAGAGCTTGCTGACCTGTTGCATCGTGGCTTGGTTCGGCAACTTGAACGCCCTGGAGTGGAAAAGACTACAAAAAGTAGTAAACACTGCCCAGTCCATCATCGGCTATTACCTTCTTTCCATTGAGGGGATTTACCGCAGTCACTGCTCAAAAAAGCTGGCAGCATCATCAAGGACCCACACCATCCTGGCCACACACTCATCTCCTTGCTACCTTCAGGTAGAAGGTACAGGAGCCTGAAGACTGAAACCACCAGGCTCAGGAATAGCTACTTCCCCACAGCCATCAGGCTATTAAACCTGGCTCGGACAAAACTCTGATAACTAATAACTCACTATCTGTTATTTGCACTTTATTAGTTTATTTATTCATGTGTGTGTATATATTTATATATGGTATATGGACACACTGATCTGTTTTGTAGTAAATGCCTTCTATGTTCTGTGTGCTGATGCCAAGCAAGAATTTCATTGTCCTATCAGGGACATATGACAATAAACTCACTTGAACTTGAACTGGAGTTGCACCAGGAGTTAAAATTGGCATGTAACAAAGGTAATGCCACTGTGGTTATGGGAGATTTTCAATATGCATGCAGACTGGGAAAATTAGGTTGGTTCTGGACCCCAAGAAAGGGAGTTTGTAGAGTGCCTCCGAGATGGATTCGGAGAGCAGCTTGTAATGGAGCCTACCAGAGAGAAGGCAATCCTGGATTTAGTGTTGTCTAATAAACCAGATTGCGGGAACTCAAGGTAAAGCAACTGCTAGGAGGTAGTGACCGTAATATGATGTTTTAATCAGCAATTTGAGGGAGAGAAGGTTAAATCAGAAGTGCCAATGTTGTAGTTGAACAAAGCAGACTATGAAGACATGAGAGGAGAGGTTGCCAAGGTCGACTGGAATGGGATCCTGGCAGGAATGACGGTGGAAGAACAATGGCAGGAATTTCTGGGCATAATCCAGAAGATGCAAGATCATTTCATCCCAAATAAGAAGAAAGATTCTAAGGGGAGTAAGAGGCAACCATGGCTGACATGACAAAAGGTGTATTACATAGCAAATAGTAGCGGGAAACCAGAGGATTGGGTAACTTTCAAAGGACAACAGAAGGTAACAAAAAGGGCAATACGAGGTGAAAAGATGAAGTTCGCTAAGGAAAACAACAACAGAAGGTAACAAAAGGGCAATACGAGGTGAAAAGATGAAGTTCGCTAAGGAAAACACAAACAATCTCCCATATGTACTAGAGGACAAATGATCGAGGGAAACAAATGAACTGAAAGAAATTTCCATTAGGCGAGAAATAGTATTGGGTAGACCAATGGGACTGAAGGCTGATAAATCCCCAAGGCCTGATGGAGGTGGCTATAGAAATTGTGGACACATTGGTGATAAGTTTCCAATGGATCAGTTCCTGTGGATTGGATGGTAGGTAATGTTATCCCACTTTTCAAGAAAGGAGCGAGAGAGAAAACGGGGAAATCCTGACATCAATGGTGGGGAAGATGCTGGAGTCAATTATCAAAGAAGTAATAACGGCGCATTTGGATAGTAAAAGGATTGGTCCAAGTCAGCATGGATTTATGAAGGGGAAATCCTGCTCCACTATTCTTCTGGAATTTTTTGAGAATGTGACAAGTAAAATGAATGAAGGAGAGCCAGTGGATGTAGTGCATCTGGACTTTCAGAAGGTCCCACACAGGAGATTAGTGGGAAAAATTAGAACACATGGTATTGGGGGTAGAGTATTGACATGGATAGAAAATTGGTTGGCAGACAGGAAACTAAGAGTAGGAATAAACGGGACCCTGTCAGAATGGCATGCAGTGGCGAGTGGGGTGCCGCAAGGCTCGGTGCTGGGGCTGCAACTATTTACAATGTATATATTAATGATTTAGATGATGGGATTAAAAGTAACACTAGCAAATATGCAAATTACACAAAGTGGGCGGCAGTGTGAACTGCGAAGAGGATGCTAGGAGGTTGGAGTGTGACTTGGACAGGTTAAGTGATTGGGCAGATGCATGGTGGATGCAATATAATGTAAATAAATGTGAGGTTATCCACTTTGGTGGCAAGAACAAGGAGGCAGATTTTTATCTCAATGGTGTCAGATTAGGAAAAAGGGAAGCACAATGAGACCTGGGTGTCTTTGTTCATCAGTCAATGAAAGTAAGCATGCAGTAACAACAGGCAGTGAAGAAAGCAAATGGCATCATGTTGGCCTTCATACCAAGGAGTTGAGTATACGAGCTAAGAGGTCCTTCTGCAGTTGTACAGGGCCCTAGTGAGAACACACCTGGAGAATTGTGTGCAGATTCGTCCCCTAATTTGAGGAAGGACATTCTTGCTATTGAGGGAGTGCAGCGTAGGTACACAAGGTTAATTCCCGGGGTGGCGGGACTGTTATATGTTGAGAGAATGGAGAAGCTAGGCTTGTATACTCTGGAATTTAGAAGGAAGAGAGGAGATCTTATTGAAACATAAGATTATTAACGGTTTGGACACGCAAGAGGCAGGAAACATGTTCCCGATGTTGGGGGAGTCCAGATCCAGGGGCCACGGTTTAAGAATAAGGCGCAAGGCATTTAGAACGGAGATGAGGAAACACCTTTTCACACAGAGAGTTGTGAGCCTGTGGTATTCTCCGCCTCAGAGGGCGGTGGAGGCCAGTTCTCCGGATACTTTCAAGAGAGCTTGATACGGCTCTTAAAGATAAGAGTCAGGGAATATGGGGAGAAGGCAGGAACGGGGTACAGATTGTGGATGATCAGCCATGATCACATTCAATGGCGGAGCTGGCTGGAAGGGCCAAATGGCCTATTCCTGTACCTATTGTCTATTGAGGCATTGCAGAGTAGATTTGACGAGGTTAATCCCTGGGATGACGGGACTGTCATACAAGGAAAGATTGGAAAGACTGGGCTTGTATTCTCTGGAATTTAGGATGAGAGGGGATCTTACAGAAACATATAAAACTATAAAAGGACTAGACATGCTAGTTGCAGGAAAAAATGTTACCAATGATGAGGGAGTCCAGAACCAGGGGCCACAGCCTAAGAATAAAGGGGAGGCCATTTAAAACTGAGATGAGAAAAAAAAACTCACCCAGAGTTGTGAATTTGTGGAATTCTCTGCCACAGAAGGCAGTAGGGGCTGGATGAATCTAAAAGAGAATCAGATAGAGCTCTGGGGGCTAGCGGACTCAAGGGATATGGGGAGGAGGCAGGCACGGGAGAGCAGGGAAGGGGAGGGAGGACTACCTGAAATTGAAGAAGTCAATGTTCATACCACTGGGATCAAGTGCAGGCTTGGCGATCACTTCGCCCAACACCTCCGCACAGTTTGCAATAACCAACCCAATCTCCCAGTGGCTCAGCACTTCACTCCCCCTCCCATTCAGAATCTGACATTTGTCCTAGGCCTCCTCCATTGTCAGAGTGAGGCCCAGCACAAATTGGAGGAACAGCACCTCTTGGGTAGTTTACACCCCAGCGGTATGAACATTGACTTCTCCAATTTCAGGTAGTCCTTGCTTTTTCCCTCCTTTCCCTCCACTTCCCAGCTCTCCCACAAGCCTACTGTCTCCACCTCTCTCTTTCTCCCCCACCCCCCCCCAATCAGTCTGAAGGGTCCCGACCCGAAACGTCGCCTATTCCTTCTCTCACAGATGCTGCCTCACCCGCTGAGTTTCCCCAGCATTTATGTCTACCTGTCATTTTTCCAGCATCATCGTAAACAACCTGCAATGTTAAGTCTGTTCAAGTCAACTCGGGTATTGCCTGACCTGGTGAATATTTCCAGCATTTTCCAGCATAAAGCATTTTCTGTTTTATTTCAGCTATTTGGAAGCAAGGACAAAAACATTGATCCATGCCCACATTTCTGAATCGCATTGCTCTATCATTAATGCAACAAGTGCATGTATTTAACATTTGTGAAACACTGTTAGGAATTGCTTTCACTTCTGTCTTGAAATACCTTTCTGTCCACATCCTGCTGCATTACAACTCCTACATTATGAAAATCTGCATTTAAGATCTTGTCAATGGAGCAAACCAATTGGAGCTGCAGAACATTATACCACAAACACATCAATAATACCAGTGCCCAAAAAGAGCAAGGTGACATCCTCAGTGACCACTGACACTAATGTCTGAGGTAATTAAATGCTTGAAGTTGGTTATAATGCATATTAACTCCTACCTTCATAAGGACCTGGATGGATGACAATTCACCTACTGCCACAATAGATCAACAATGGATGCAATCCCACTGGCTTTCCACTCTGCACTGGACCACTTGGAGAATACACATGTGCCAGGCATGTTGTTCACCATCTACAGCTAGGCATTCAACACCATAATTCCCTAAAAACACATCATAAATCAGGAATCTGCATCTTTCCTCATTCCTGTGTAACTGGATCCTCAATGGCAGACCACAATCAGAACAAAGTGGCAACACTTCCACCTAGATAGCAATTTACGCAGCAAGACCTCTATTCTGTGTGTTCAGTCCCCTACTCTACTCTCTCTGTACCCATGAGTATGTTGTCAGGCACAGTTCCAATGCCATCTTTAAATTCACCGACGATAATTGTTGTTTGACAAATAAAGGTTAATGATGAGCCTGAGTACGAGAGATTGAGTGGTGCCATAACAACAATCTTTCTGTTAATGTCAAGACCAAGGATCCACAAACCAGTCTTCATCGAGACGGTGGTGATGAGAGTCAACAGCCTCATGATCCTGGTTATGCACACCTCTAAATATCTATCCCAGGCACAGCACATTGATGTAGTCACAGAGCTCATCAATGCCTCTACTTCCTTGGAATATCAAGATTTGGAATGTCGGATAACTTCCTGAACTTCTACAGGTGCACAGTAGAGGGCACACATACTGGCCATGTCACAGCTTGGATCGGCAACTTGAACATCCAGGAACAAAATTATAGAAAGCGGTAGATGCTGCCAGGTCCTCTGCAGTACCAACCTTCTCATCATCGAAGGGATCTTGTCAGGAAGCGTTGCCTCAAAAAGGCAGCCATGATCAACGACCAACATCACCCTGGCCACGCTCTCATTTTGCTCTACCTTCGGAAAGGTGGGTCAGGAGTCTGAAAACAGTGACCACCAGGTTCAAGAACAGCTTCTTCCCTGCAACCATCAAGCTCTTGAATATTACACTACACTAACCTCAGCAACTATGAAGTTTTATGAATTGTGTCTTTGATTGCACTACAGATTTAGAGGTCTTTTTATTACAGTTATTCATTGTTGATTTTTAACATTTTACATATCTGTGCATATTATGCTTATGGGTCTGTTAAGCTGTTGTAAGTAACCATTCATTGATCCATTGTCCGTACAATGACAAGTAAACTCTTGAGTTTACTCTATAACATTTTTTCACTTACTTTTCTTTTCATCATCTTTTGCTTCCAGGAAAGCAATTGCTTTGGAACACCATTCATCATATACTTCCACATGTAATTTTAATTCACTGAGAACGGGATAGAGGTCATCCAAGGTATAGCGATACCTGGAGATAAAAAACAAGAAACAACTGAAAAATAATCGAAGAATCAATATCAACAAACAAAGCTGACAGACGACAGACAAAATGCTGGAGTAACTCAGCGGGACAGGTAGCATCTCTGGAGAGGAGTGGGTAACTTTTTGGGTCGAGACCCTTCTTCAGACCAATGTCAGGGGAGAGGGAGATACATTGATAAGGAAGTGGAGTGTAAAAATAGGACAAAGGAATTGAGACTCAAGGAAATGTATAATAGATCATTATTAGCTGGGAGAAGGTAAAAAAGCAAATAGAGATGAAAATGTAGTCAGAAACAGTAAGACTGGTTGGAGGGGAAGGGTAGAGGGAGAGGGAAGGGATAGAGGGAGAGGGAAGGGATAGAGGAAGCAAGAGTTACTTCCTCTATCCCTTCCCTCTCCCTCTAAGTTAGAGAAGTCAATGTTCATACCACTGGGGTGTAAGCTGCCCAAGCAAAATATAAGGTGACGTTCCTCCAATTTGCTCTGGGCCTCACTCTGACAATGGAGACGGCTCAGGACAGAAAGGTCAGTGACCTTTGCACCAGGCATGTGCCGTCAGGGTAGGCAAGGCAGGCACTGCCTATCCTGACTAAAATTAGAAAATGATAATTACTGAATATAAATAGTAAAGGCATGGGCGAATGATGCCTATCTAAGAGATCGATCTCTTAGGTAGACATAATTCTCCGTGCCTTTCATCCGCAGGACTTGCAACACAAGGTCTGGGCCATCAGCGCTGCTTCAAGCCGTCAATTTCAAGGGGAGCTGAAGGCAGCAGAAATTCTGCCTTTGCTGTACTGCGCAGGCGCAGCATGCTACTGCATGTGCGCAGCGCTAGTTTCTTGGTGAGTTTTTCAAATGGTTTGCCATTATCTGAAGATTATCTTAGGAAACAAAGAGAGAAAGAATGGAGTTTGTGGTAAGTACAAATAATGTGGTAAGTACATTTCTTAATGCTATATGTTTTTAAATACCATATTTCCCAGGATGGGGGGGGGGGGGGGGGAGGGAGTGAGATCGTGCCACTTGCGACACTTGAATTCAATACTCTGTCAAATCGGCAGATGAGATTGAACCAAAAGGCCACAAAGTCTGAAGAGACTGCTCACAATTACAGAATGTGATGGGGAAATATCTTACTTGCTATGGCTGAAAATTTCGTGATGTGCAAAATATTTATGGTATTTCCTGGATTGAAGCAAAACACCTCCCCTGCAAATGGTACTGAAATATCTAAAAACATAGCTGAATTCTTAGCAAATCCACCACAAAATTAAAAAAATATATTATTATATTATATGTCTGAAATGATTCATAATGAATTTATACAGATGCACCATAGGAAACATTCTATCAGGATGCTTCATATTGACTTGGCATCTGCTCAGCCCAAGCCTGCAAAAGAATTGTAGAGGTGAGCGCAGCACAGTCCATTAACCTCTCCCAGCAAATCATCCTCTTCCCAGAACCTACCCTCTCAATTAGCTTTTAACAAACCTGGTCAATGGGATCAACATTCCACGATGAACTATTTAAGATAAAAACAACAATTCCTAGTATTAGGTATGCAGGTTTCACTAACTTTCTGGTAATGCAACTTTTAAGAAATTACCTAGACTGTTGACAGAATTTAAGAAGTAATTTTGAGTATACCATCATTAGCTAGAAGCTACAACCAAAATGCAAATATAATATTGGATTGTGTTGAAATTGGAAAGTGAACCCGTCACTTTAATACTTAATGCAGGGGTCGGCAATCTACGAATGCGGCCCCAAACCCGAAATTATTCAGTCAGCAGGCATATTTTTTCCCCAGTAATTATCCGTCCTGCAGACTTCTCCGGTACTTCCGGACCCGAGGCCGCAGCACCCAGGCGTGGTGATGCACGGAAGCCTGCGCTAGCGAAGCCTCCGAGCAGCACCGAGTTCTGGCTGTACCGCATCCTGCGCAAAGCCGGGGATGAGTGAGTATGAGTATTTGAGCCACCACCTTCAGGACAGAGCCAAGGCAATGGTCAGTAGGTATGCCATTTTCGTGAGCTCCCATAACTAGGGGCCAGTGTTCCGGGTGGTGTCCTCGAAGGTGCGGGATCTACGTGAACACGTGATTTGATGCCTGCCATCTGGGGCAGGATCCATGTGTACATGTGATTGATGTGGCCCGCCATCTGCTCAGACATGCATCCTGGCCCCTAGGCATTGCCGACCGGACTTAATGGGACAATCCGTGATCAATATTAGTTACCCGAGTATACCAGGGTTAATTTATTCCGAGTGTCCTTGGAGCCACATGCATCAAGGCAAGTGAAAATTCCTGGCAGGTACAACTGGCAGTTCCAGCAATATTGGTTTAATTTAATAATATTTCTGTTACAAAATAGTTAAACTGAGTTTTTGATGCTCGTCAATGTTTCACAAAAATGTGGACCATAACTACTGGATTTTTGTTCTCCTATACAGAGTTCTTCTCCACCCCCAAAAAGCTGATGAATGAATAAGTTTATTAGCCAAGTATGTACACAAACAAGGAATTTGCTTTGGTGCTCCGCTCACAAGTAACACGACATACAGTAAACCATTAGGAATAAAACAAAACATTAAAACATTAAGAATAAAACATTATGGTTTAAACATGTGAATGAAATAAAATACCTGAGTAAAAGGAGGCTACAGACTTTTGGTTATTGAGTAGAGCTACTGCTCGTGGAAAGAAACTGTTTTTATGTCTGGCTGTGGCAGCTTTGATGGTCTGGAGTCACCTTCCAGAGGGAAGTGATTCAAAGAGTTTGTGGCCAGGGTGAGGGGTCAGAGATGATCTTACCTGCTTGCTTCCTGGCCCTTGCAGTGTACAGTTCATCAATGGGGGGGGGGGGGGGGGGGAAGGTTGCAGCCAACAACCTTCTCAGCTGATCGAACGATTCGCTGCAGCCTCCGGATGTTGTGCTTGGTGGCTGAGCCAAACCAGACCATGATGGAGAAGGTGAGGACAGACTCTACGATGGCAGTATAGAAATGGACCATCATTGCCTGTGGCAGATTGTGTTTCCTCAGCTGCCACAGGAAGTACATCCTCTGTTGAGCCTTTTTGACCTGATCTTTTTGGTCCCGAATCAGAAGTACCATCTCATTCTTTCCGAGATATTTCTATTTATTCTGGTCTTCCACATTGTCCTTGGATATATCTGATCAGGCCCAAGAGATTTATCTACCTTCACGTGCCAGAGGACGTCCAGCACATCCTTGTCCGTAATATGGACTGTCCTCAAAACATCTCAATACCAATTTCAAGTTTCCCAGTCTTCATGCTCTTCCTCACGAAAAGAACGACAATAAATATTCACGGAGGACCTTGCCCATCTCCTGCAGCTCCACAAAAAGGTCACCACTTTGGTTTCTGAGGGACCCTATTCTCTCTTTCCCTAATGTACATTTAATCTCTTAGGACTATCCTTAACATTATCAGCCAGAGCTACAGTTTGGGACAAAGACCCATCATTTATTTATTTGCCTCAGTACTCCACAAATTGAGATTTGTAATAGAATAAAATCACATGTGGTTAAAGTGCACATTGTCAGATTTTATTAAAGGTCATTTTTATACATTTTGGTTTCACCATGTAGAAATTAGTCCCCCCCATTTCATGACACCATAATGTTTGGGACACAGTAGTGACAAAGAGGCAACAACCGCCAAGCAAAAATAAATAAATAAAAATCAGCCTAAGTACCATGCTGAAATTATCCACAAACCAGGTATATTACAAATTTTGTAAAGATAAACGTAGAAGCAAAAATACTCTGAAACATAGGTGAATCCTGAGGTCAGATGGAAATATGCAAGCCAAAAATATCTAGAGAAAGGGAAAATGAGCAGGAATAACCCAAAGACATTAGGGATTCTGGTTACTAAAATAAACTTGCAACTCCTGGAAATGATTTGCCAGCTCAGATTTTTGTGGCCTTCATGAAGCCCAACTGTATGGTTCAGTTTAACCTAACATTAAGAGTTCAAATGTTTAAGGCAACATGTGTCATACTGTGACTTCCCCAAACAATTTTGGATTTCCCCAACTGGATTGCAGACAAGGTTCAATGCAGAAAAGAAAGTCTGTGCATTATTTACCTCATATGACATCGGTAAGGTGGACATGAGCAGAGTTCCTTCACATGACGCAGGCAAACCAGTTGATTTGATTTACAATGGCATGAGACTGCAGATAAGAAACAAGTAGTTTTGCACTTTGTACACTGTCGCTCGTCATCAGGCAACAATTCAAAATTTTCTCTCACAGAATCGACTATTCCCTAGAATGTGGAAAAAAGATTTATTTGCAGTGAAAATCTTTATTCAGGTTCAATGAAACTTTATTTCCAAATATATATTTTAAAGTAAAAGAGGCTCAATACACCCAAAATCCAGAATGAAGACAACTTGAAATATCCTTCAAGACAATTATGGGAACCAAACACATGACAGATCCCATCAGAATGTACTGTTTAATGCTGATCACATTTTAATAACTAAGCACAGAGGATGAAATCAGAGATTCCTCAAACAATGTTAACATTTCGGGGGCAAGAGTGTCAATTTCCATGTGGGTCTGAATAGCACCATGTTCAGGAGAAGTAGAACAAAATACATTTTGATTTGTTGTACATCTAGGTTTCAAATGCTTTTGTTTTATGAATTAGCCCCAACCTATTTATAAATAGGTAAGCAGCTTACATTAAGTTCTGCCTTTCCATCCCAAGGCTCATTGTCATAAAAGCAACCAAGATTCTTCATTTGTAGCAGAAGTCCTATAAACATTTTGGGATGAACGTTTGAAAGCTGCCTTATGCAGGACTCTCTCCACAAAAAGATGTGTACAGAGCATTGTGCTAATCATTTACACCATTTCAGGAATATGCAGGCAGGATGGTGACATTATTAAAGACAGCTTATTATAATGATGGGAGTTTAATGAAACAACAGCAACTTTGCTGTCCTCAAACTAGATGTTTGCTTTATGGCAATACAGACACTCCCCAATTAATGCAAGGTTTATGTTCCATAAACCCTTATGCAAATCAGGTTTGATGCAATTCAGAATCACCTCAAAACTAGGTAGAAACAAAGAACTGCAGATGCTGGTTAATACACAAAATAACACAAAGTGCTGGAGTAAATCAGCGGATCGGGCAGCATCTCCAAAGATCATGGATAGGTGATATGACGGGTTACATAGAAACATAGAAAATAGGTGCAGGAGGAGGCCATTTGGCCCTTGGAGCCATCACCACCATTCAATATGATCATGGCTGATCGTCCGCTATCAATAACCTGTGCCTGCCTTCTCCCCGTATCCCTCGACTCCACTAGCCCCTAAAGCTCTATCCAACAGGGAATTCCATAAATTCACAACTCTCTGGGTAAAAAAGTTTTTTCTCAGCTCAGTCTTAAATGACCTCCACATTATTCTGAGACTGTGGCCCCTGGTTCTGGACTCGCCCAACATTGGGAACATTTTTCCTGCATCTAGCTTGTCCTTTTTATAATTTTATATGTTTCTATAAGATTCCCCTCATCCTTCTAAACTCCAGTGAATACAAGCCTAGTCTTTTCAATCTTTCCTCATATGACAGTCCCGCCATCCCAGGGATCAATCTCGTGAACCTACGCTGCGCTGCCTCAATCACAAGGATGTCCATCCTCAAATTAGGAGACCAAACCTGTACACAATACTCCAGATGTGGTCTCACCAGAGCCCTATACAACTGCAGAAGAACCTCTTTACTCCTGTACTGAAATCCTCTTGTTATGAATGGCACCCTTCTTCAGTCCGATTCAGACTGCTGAATTCCCCCAGCACCGTGTCATTTCCATGTGCAGACGTGGCGCCGACAGACGAGAAGCCGAAGCAAAGAGGTGGAAGCCACATAACCGAATGGAAACAAAGCCGAAACGCCAAAATAACCGAATGGAAACAAAGTCGAAATGCCAACTAACCGAAAGGGTGGGGCGGCTAAATGCAAACCAACCAAAAGGGTGGGACACCTAAAATCCAACTAACCTAAAGGCTGCGTCACATAAAAGCAAACTCACCGAATGGCTGCTCTGCCGAAACACCATCTACCCGAAAGGCGGCGTAGCCTACAAGCCAACGGACCAAATGCCGTTCAACAGAAAATTCAAATAACGGACCTGACGTTGCCAGGGGGCAGGACTTGCCAGCAATTGGTCCAGACCCCCGTGTCCATCACATCACTGAGGAGGGATGAACATTGTCCCACACCTCCGCTCCACCCGACCCACAGCTTGGGGAGGGTGGCCGTGGGAGAGTGGGGGCTGTCCCAAGGGATGCGTACTTTCGGCCGCTTACAACTTGGTGCTTGGGATCAGATTGCCCAGTCATCTATGGCTTGTGTGGGAAAATGACCCCCACGCTCCCATCTTCTGTCTCTCCCCATTCTCGGTCTCTCTCCGTCTCCCCCCCCCCTTCTGTCTCTCTCCCCCCCGTTCCCTGTCTCTCCCCCCCCCTCCCTGTCTCTCCCCCCCCTCCCTGTCTCTCCCCCCCCTCCCTGTCTCTCCTCCCCCTTCCCTGTCTCTCCCCCCCTCCCATCTCTGTCTCTCCCCCCCCCCCCCATCTCTGTCTCTCCCCCCCCATCTCTGTCTCTCCCCCCCATCTCTGTCTCTCCCCCCCCATCTCTGTCTCTCCCCCCCCCAATCTCTGTCTCTCCCCCCCCCCATCTCTGTCTCTCCCCCCCCCCATCTCTGTCTCTCCCCCCCCCCCCCATCTCTGTCTCCCCCCCCCCCCTCTCTGTCTCTCCCCCCCCCATCTCTGTCTCTTCCCCCCCCCCCCATCTCTATCTCTCCCCCCCCCCAACCTCTGTCTCTCCCGCCATCTCTGGGCCACGTAACTCTGGGCCTCGTAACCTGTTGAAAACAGCGCCAAGCAGGCTGCGCTTTGAAAGCTGTGCAGCTGGCCGCGAGGAGCAGAGGCATTTTTTTTTTTTTCATTTCACTGCACATCTTGTATGTATATGTGACGAATAAACTTGACTTGACACTAGGCAATTTTCAAGATCATGAGGTAAATCTCTACCGGAGTATGTACAAAAATTCACCATTAGCGCTATGAGTTTTCGAGGCGATGTGAATCACATACAAGTAAACATCCAGGATCAGAATTTTATAATATAGATAATAATGACAATTATAGCAATGTAGAGAAAACTTTTTTTTTAGAAAGTAAAGTAAAAGAATATGTGCATAATCAACGATGGAGATTAAATAATATTGATTATGATTAGATAAGAAAAATTAAAAAAACAAAAAGTAATACAAGCAAACAATTATTATATAATAAAAAAATATTCAAGTATACATCTTAACAATGAATGGAACAATTTCACATAACAATATCTATAGAGACATGTATACAAATCTAAAAATAGATCATTTCATCTAATCCTACAACTGGGTATTTGTTGAATTACAATGCTGAGCTCAGCTACCCCTTCAAATAGTCAGTGAATGGAGACCATATTTGTTCAAAAAGTTCATATTTGTCCATTAGGACAAACCTGATTCTCTCCAGATGCAACGTCTCCGACATTTCCACTGTTCACATTTTAATTGTGGGGATAATGTTCCCTTCCAGAATTTTAATATTATTTTTTTTCCCAGTTATCAAACTAACCATGGAAATTTCTTTGATTTACTGTTAATATTAGGTTTGAATCTGAAACTCCTAATATTATTAGCTTTGGGTCGGGATCCAATTTGATTTTAAGAACTACAGAAATTATTTTAAAAATATCGGTCCAATAACTATTAAGTTTTATACATGTTACAAAACTATGTGTTAAATTAGCTTCTGAATTCTGACATTTATCACAAATAGGGGAGATGTTAGGAAAAATTCTATTTAATTTCGTTTTTGAATAATGTAATCTTTGTAATACTTTGAATTGTATCAAGGTATGTCTGGCATTTAACGAACAACGGTGTATACGTTGTAGACTTTCTTCCCAAATATCTTTCATTATAGATAAGCCCGTTTCATTTTCCCATAATTGGCGGTATGATTCTGTTGTTGGAATTTCCCTATCCAAAAGAGTATTATATATATATATACTATTAGTTTTTCTGTATTTAGGTGATTGTTAAGCAATTCATCCAGTAATCCTGGTTCTCTATTTTAAAAGTCTTGCATGTTTGACTTACTACAGTCTCTGATTTCTAAATACCTAAACAAGTTATTTTGACGCAATCCATAGATATCTTTTAATTCTTGAAATGAGAGAAATTTTCCTTTCCTGTAAAGGTGTTCTATCCTTATAATTCCTAAATTATTCCATTGTCCAAACCCCTTATCCAATATAGAGGGTTTAAATATTATTCATAATTGGTAAGCAAAGTGACATAATATCCAAATGTAGAGTCTTAACTATTTGTTTCCAAATAAGTCTATTGCTATAAATTATAGGGTTTTCTCTATATTTTTTTTTTGTACTTCCCTTGGAGCAAAGAGAATCGAACTTATATCAAAAGGTAAACAGTCTTCCATTTCCATCTTTAGCCAAGCTGGTTCCTGATCCATATTTACCAACCAAAAATTCAAAAGCATTTTGCTAATGGTATGCATGCTAAACAATCTAGGATATTAATTTGTTGCAATTTTTTTCCATATAGGTAAAGTCTTTTTTGTTATGAACAAGTGGGATTTAGAGCGGGATATAATGCATGTCATCAGTTTTAACAGAGGATGGTGAATTGGCAAAGGGATACGGTTAGTGAAACTTGCAAGTAACAGGCAAAGATTCAATAGCAGCAAAAAAGTGTTGGACAAACCATCTGTTTGATTGACAATGTTAACAACAGATTAAAAGTAACTACACTTTGTGCCACTTACCATTTTGCGAACTGTTTCCCTTAATTTCTTCTCCTCATCCATCATAATGATCATATCTTTATAGACAGCAAATGCCAAAATTACATCCAGATCCTTTGACTTGGATGCCATCTTACAAATCATCTCATCATGAGAGAAAACACAGTAACGGTTCAAGAGACGATAATGTTCCACACACTGACGGCCCATTGGCAGCTGCAAGACAAACATCCTCAACATAACACATGCCTCAAATGAAATTAACCAGAAATTCCTGAATTTTGAGTAAAGTCTGTATGCAAGAGGTAAAATAATTTTGGCTCACCGTTAGAATACTGGATTAAGGTGTGTACAAAGATAATGTATCACATTTATTTAAGACTTAGAATTCAAAATTTAAACAAAACAGTTTTCTTCAACATAAGATTCAGAAAAAACAATTTCACATTTCCCTCACGCATCCACTGAATAAATGCACCTACCCAATCCATTGTGCAGAAGTTCACCGCTTCTGCAAAGTTGAATCCCTGATTAAAACCACTGTGATAGGCTCTAGGAAATGTGATGACAAATTCCCCTGCACACTGATTAGTTCTGTAAACCTGTATTGAGGAAACAAGATATGATTGATAAACATTAATTTCAATACACCATGGTGAAGCTTAAAAACAAACACATTTTCTGTTCAACACAAGCTATAATTAGATGATTTTAAAATAATTCAAATGAGTTTGTGCCCAAAAAGAAAATGCTTTGTGTGTAACTTGAAGCATTTTCAAACTTTGTGTGTAACTTGAAACATTTTAACCCAAAATTTCCAAAGCTGCTTATTGCCATGCACATAAAATAAAACAGCTTTATAATCAAAGATGAGAAATACCATTATTGAATTTGTATTGCTCTTTTCAATATTTTGTGTATGTGGTTCAACTTTATGCTTTCTTTAAGTTGCTTTTATTATCTACATTCTATATCTTACTCATAACAGTTCTAAACAATTAAACCAGTCAAAGACTCCGCCAATGCCAAATACAATGTTTTCCCGTTCCCTTACATTTTTCTTGACATTATTTATTGTATTGTATTGCCAGGTAATAGCAAATATACCTAATAGGGATAAACATTTAAAATCTTTTACAGAATGGTGCTGAAGTGGAGAAGTAAAAATAAAGCAAATAATTATCAGAAATAACAAGTTGCTTCATAGATAGAAAAAATGAAATGCACAGACATTCAACAAAACTCAATGTTGCTACCTAGACTATCAACCTAGTTTCAAATGCATACTCATGATCATTTCATGATAATATTGCAAATCATTGATGGGAACTTTTGATTGAAATCCACTTTGAGACAACATAGACTCTCACATTTATTTCCAATTGCAGAAGAACTGAAACCTTCTAACCAGTAAACAAATATCTTAAGTGGTTTGATTTCATACTAAATCAAATATTTTCTCATCACCTTTTCTTGAACAAGCTGATAGCTATAACAGTGTCATGGAAGTAAAGAACTTCACTTGATATTAACATTGGCATTGGTTTATTATTGTCACGTGTACCGATATACAGTGAAAACATTGTTTATGTATTGTCCAGGCAAGATATACCATACACAAGTACAACTGGTAGTGCAAAAAGAAAAACAGAGCGCAGAATAGTGTTGTAACTACTACATTTAAAAAAATCAATGGCCGCATCAAGGTAGATTGGGAGATCAGAAAAACATCCTCAGCATTGAGTTGTACAGTCAATAATCTGATAACAGCGGGGACACAGCTGTGCTTGAATCTGATGGTACATACTTTTATGATTTTGTATCTTCTGCCAGATGGGAGAGGGAAGAAGAGGAATGACCGTGGAATGATTGGTCTTTGATTATGTTGGCTGATTTCCCAAAGCAGTGTGAAGGTTATAGAGAGTCAATAGTGGGGATGACTGATGTGTGTTGGACTGTTAGGCAGTGTCCATAACTCTCTGCAATTTCTTGCAGTATTGGGCATAGTGGCAGCCAAACAAAATGTTGATGCAACCTGACAGGATGCTTGCTCTGTTGCATATGTAGAAACTGATGAGAATAACTGGAGGCATGCCAATTTCCTTAGTCTTCTGAAGTAAAGCCATTGATGTAATATGCTTTCTTGGCTGCAGTGTCAAGGTGGTTGGACCAGATATTTGGTGATATTTACACCAAGGAACCCGAAGCTCACGAGCATCTCCACTTCAGCAACATTGATGCAGACTCCACCTTGCTCCCTAAAGTCAACATTCAAATCCTTTGCAGGCTGCTCTGACGTATGCAACAATGAACGTGGATTCAATTCAATGAACTTTATTTTTCCGTTAGGAACTTCGTACAGGCGCTTCAAAGGATGTAATTCCACTGACCTGCCTTTCAAAACAAGCACAGGATGCATTGTGCTCATGCGTTGTTGCCAAAGATATTTCCTGACTTCATCTTTTAGTCAATTACAGCAAAAAGACTTGCCATAATTGTCAATGTCCATGTGCTAATTCTGGCACTCTAGCATGGTCTGAAATTTTTCATTAGTATCATCGATAGCCATGCAAAGAACATACATAGATTTTGAGCACAGGACCATTGATGCAGACTACACCTCCGACTTGAGCTTCACTCTGGAATGGACTGACAGGTCATCCAAGGTTTTCAGTTGATGAACATTTGGAATCTCGTCTTTGGTATGCAGTCCTCTACACATTTACTGGCGAAGGTCTATGACTGCAATGGCATAGTCACTCCCTATTCATGTGGCAATGTTTTACATGTTGCTGCAATTATCATAATGAATATCACTTAACAATTTTCTTCACCAGTTTTGAATTGCAATCCACACCTTTTCAGATCATGTCAAAGTTCTAGCCAGTATATCACAAATTTGATTATGATACACGTCCTTTGAAAGTGGCATGCAGATATGATTAAGTTATGTTATTTTAAATTTTTATGCAGATATGATTAGCTGTTGTAATACACTGAAAACACAGCAGCATTTTGTTGGTTAAATCTATGGCAATGGCTGGAGATAATGTGCGTATTGCTATGTGCACATGCCTGACTGCAGGATAACCAACATGCGTTCACCATCTGAAGTATTAGAATGTCCATGCTTTCTCAAATTCTGGGCAGAACAGAATTTATAAAAACTAGTTTTATGTGAAGGGTACAAAATCTACAGAAGCACAAGAAAAAATAAATTAGAATAAATGAAAAAGCTTAATAGACAATTAAACGCCAAAATAAAAGAATAGGCAAATGCAGAGGAACAACGAAAGATTAAAAAACATCTGGAAAAATAACTTAATCAAATGAAATTCGAGAGAGAAAACTAGCACAGTGACATCAGCAGCAACTCCCATCACTGGATGGTCTGCACGTTGTCTTCGGGCAAGGTTACAGGGAGAGAGTCTGTTTCCTAATGAAAACCTTCTGGTGATTAGACATGGCGATCCTAGAGAGTTCATGGTCCCCAGACCTGGAATATCTAACTATGAAGTGCCATCCCTACTACCTGTTGAGGGAATTCACCTCACCTACATCCCTCCCCATGTGGTTGTCAAGATTGCTCTGAATGAACAGTATTCCACTACCAATAGCCGTGAGATAAAATGCCTCAAAGCCCTGGTCATTGTAGCCGGAGACTTCAATCAAGCCAACCTCAAGAGTGTACTACCAAAATACTATAAGTGTCTCTCGTCCCACCAAGGGCCATAACATCCCCGAGCACTGCTACACATCCATAAAAATTGTCCATTCTCCAGCCCCATTTCAGGAAATCTGACTATCTTGCCGTGCGTTTACTCCTTGCCTGCTGAACATAAACTGAAGTGGGAAGATCCAGTACATAAAGTTGTTTAGTACTAATCTGCAGACACATATGACATCTTATGCGACTGCCTTGCGTCAGTGGACTAGCCCATATTCAGGAAATCTGCGGCAAACCTGAATGAGAACGCCACTTCTTCATCATCTGCAGAGGGTGGTGAAGATCGCCCAACGCATCACAGCCTCCTCACTCCCCTCCATTGAGTCTGTCCATAGTAAACGATGACTGCACAGCATCGCCAGGGACACCTCACACCCCAACCATAGACTTTTTACCCTCCTCCCATCTGGGAGACGCTACAGGTCCCTCCGCTGCCATACCAGCAGGCTCAAGAACAGCTTCTTCCCTGCGGCTGTCACATATCTCAACACTGCACCTCAATGACTGCCTGTCTCCCCCCCCCCCCCCCCCCCGGACACTGTACGTGTATGTATAGACGTATATTAACTCATACTACTGCGCAATTACTTGTTCATTCATATGTTCGCAATTCAGAGATACCAACTGCATTTCGTTACCTCTGTATTGTACACTGCACAATGACAATAAAGACTGAATTGAATTGAAATGCGTAGAGTTTGTGCCGAAGAAAACAATCAAAGTGTTCACCAAACTGAATCCATGGATGAACCGTGAGGTACATTCCCAGGTGAAGGCAACGTCAAGTCAAACAAAACACAAAAGCTTGCTAAGATCTTCAAAGCCATCAGAAAGGGCAAGAGATAATACTGGGACAAATATGAGTCCTAGAATAATCATTCGGACGCATAAAGTGTCGGCCTGAATACTATAACTGGCTGCAAGCAGTCAATATCGCTGGTGAATGTGCGGTCCTCCCTGATGAACTTAATGCATTCTACACTTTGAGCAGAAGGCCAACAGGGTGATGACATCCATTCCATCAAACTTGGCTGAACCCACAGAAAGCAACTGGTCCAGACGGAGTCCCTGGCCGCATATAAGAACTGCAAGAACCAACGAGCGGAAGTGTTTACAGACATCTTTACTGTCCTTACTCTGTTCTGAGGTACCCAACTGCTTCACGAAGACCACTATCATCCCGGTGCCAAGAAAAGTAAGATCTCAACCCTTGAGATCTTAAGCCCAGTGGCCTTAACATTTCCCATCTTAAGCGCTTTGAGGATGGTTTTGGAACACTAAATCAAGCCTACCAAGCCACCTTGATCCAATACAGTTTTCTTATCACAACAAGTCCATTGCTGAAGCTATATCAGGCAACTGAACACACTCATGAGCAGTTGTTACCTCCCGTCTACCTCAATGGAGACCTTCAAACTATATGTAAGCGAACTTTATCTTGCACTAAACATTATACCAGTTATCCTGTATCTGTACATGGACAACTTGATCGTAATCATGTACATTCTTTACGCTGACTAGATAGCACGCAACAAAAAGTTTTTCACTGTACATGACAATAATAAACTAAACTACAGAAGGACCACGTGGAAAGCAGAAATTTAAAAATACTGGTTGGAGGATAGGTATGCAAAATACATGCATGCAATAACAGATACAGCCAGAAAGATACTTAACTGCAAGAAAAAACAAACAACAAATCTCAGGTGACTGACATTTAAATCCTATTTTCACAAACGTAACAACATTTTAATTGTGCAGATCCATAATATTGCACTTCATGGCTGATTCAAAGCCACCATTAAAACAAGTAAAAATCAACATTTTAAAGCACCATTGTTGCGATGCCATAACATAATGCCAAAACACTATAAATGATTGGTATGTTGATAAACATACCTGATCTGCCCTCTTAGATTTCATACAGAAATTTCAATGATTAACTGTTGAAATGTTATATGATTATCTCTAATTCTCTTGAATGCGTATAGAAATATTCAGCAGATGAGAAACATCTATGAACAATTTATCTTTCTCCATAAGGTGTCTATGAAAGAGATGGGGGCTTAGCAAACTTTCACCACTGATTGGAAGATTTCCTTTAATTTAACTCAATACTGGGGGCAAATCAGCAGAGAAAAAAAATTAAAAATGTGTTTGTGCATGGTATCATTTATCAAATTACAAATGAAAAATGAATTCAGTTTTCCGATGACTTTCTTCTGAACATCCACTCCATGGAAAAAATAAAGGAAAACCGATGTGGTAACAAATCCATGAGGTTACTTAAATGGACTAAATGCAGGCCCATTTCAATAACCTTCTAAACGAAAAACACAAAATGCCAGAAATACGCAATCTGGACAGAGAGCTGTCATCCGATCTGAGAAATGTCTGTGTCTGTCTGTGCGTGCGTGCGCCTCTCTCTTTGTGCGTGCGCCTCTCTGTCTCTGCACCTGAGTGTGCGCCTCTGTCTCTGCCCCTGTGTGTGCGCCTCTGTCTCTGTGCGCCTCTGCGTGTGCATGTGGGAAGGAGAGAAGGGAGTGAGGGAAGTAGAGAAAGAAGGGAGGGAGGGAAGGAGAGAAGGGTAAAGAGAGAGAGAGGAAGGAGAGAAAGAAGGGAGGGAAGTAGAGAAGGGAAAAGAGAGAGAGGAAGGAGGAAGGAGCGAAGAAGGGAAGGGTGGAAGGGAAGGTGAGAAGGGAGGCGAGAGGGCCGGCAGCAGGAGCGGACGCCAGGGTCCGGGCAGAGGGGTGTGAGCTGAGGCCGAGGTTTGTAAACATTGCTCCAACCCCCGGCCCAGCTCTCCCTGTATTGTTCACCGCGTCTCCCGGGGGGGAGAGAGAGGGGTGGAGCCGGGGCTGTGAGCGTGAAGCACGGCAAGTGTAGGGGCAGGAGTGCTAGCCCCGGACCGTGAGGGACTCTGGAGAGAAG
The DNA here is from genome assembly GCA_963514005.1 of Raja brachyura. The sequence continues at coordinate 15,369,254 of OY740804.1, read as the reverse complement.
GAATGGGTGGCGTTTCGGGTCAAGACCCTTCTTCAGACTGAACTGAAATCTCGATGAGAGCACTTGTGATTGTCTGAAGAAGGGTCTCAACCCGAAACGCCACCCACTCCCCCCCCCCCCCCAGCGCCGCTGCCCGTCCCGCTGAGCTATCCCAGCCCCCCGTCCCGCTGGCCTGTCCCAGCCCCCCCCCCCCCCCCCCCGTGTCCACCTTTAACTCCAGAGCCAAACAAAAAACAGACTGCTGGATCAACTCAGTGGGCCAGGCGACACCCGCGGAGGGAAAAGAACAGGAGCCACCCCGGGCCAGGGCTCCCCCCAACAGGAAGGAACCGCAGATGCAGCCACCCCGCAAAATGCCAAATGATTCCGGGAATGCCGAGGCGAGAGAGGGAGCGAAAGTGAGACGAGATGAGGAGCGAGAGAGAGGGCGAAAGACAGAGACACAGCAAGGGAGGGAGAGAGAGCGGGGAGAAAGGGAGGGGGAGAGAGAGATAACGAGAAACATAGAGACCCGAACCTAAGCACGGTGGCAGACGAACACCCACAAAAACAATCATCTAGATCTTGAAACCCAAAACACCAACAGATTTAATCTGTTACAATCCACAGAGGTACAGCACGACCCACAACATCCCTGCATTTCCCAGCAGCAAGATCCCAAGTCAACCCCACCGGGCCACCACCCCTCCATTGGCGAGTGGCAGGGCAACGAAACAGGAAGTTGGGCCGCTCCCACCTAGTTGTTATCTATGGTCGATTTTGCGTTGTTAAATATGGACAACTCAAAAACGTACATCCGTATTCTTATCGGTTTTCCGTACAAAATACGGAAAATCCGTACTTCTTGGCAGCTCTGATGTATGTATCTATGTCTCTGTGTATTTGTATCTTCATCCAAATGCTACGAAGATGCTATTGTATCTTCGTCCAAATGCAGCACTGAAATTTTTCAAAATACTTACAAACATTTTTCCCATCATGCCATAATCAGATTCCCTTCAGATTTCATGCTAGTTTAAAAAAAGCCAAAAATGGCTTCCGAGAGAGATTTCCAGCAGCTTCCAGTGAAGATGTCACAATACTATCTCACAGTCCACCAATCACAATGGACTCTCAATTACACAAGCTGCCTTGACCGACAATGGCATCACAATGCGACATTTCCATCGGTAACGGTAGAAATAGTTTGAAGAAGAGGTTGCCAATGGTAATGGCAGAAGCCTGGAGGAGAATGCTGCGCACCGCCAGGCGAGGAGAAGGGGAGGGACGTCGGGGGAACTGGCGAGTGGTGAAATATTGCGTTGGGGGTTGCGGGGGGTGGGGTGGGGAGAGAGTGCATGACAGGGGAGGATCGGGGAAGGGGTTGAGTCAAGAGTCAAGTCCATTCGTTGAATCAAAGATTGATTGGCATTTTGCAAAAAATATTTACTGAGAATCCTGTGCCCCCACTCCCCAACGTGGGGGCAATTGATTGCCTCCATAAATTCCGTAATTTTCCTTGTGGGGGAGGGGTGATTGACTCCGGGTGAGCGCCGACGCCACGCCCCCCCCTGCTTTTTTGGGGGGGGGGGGAGGAGAGAGTGTGTGAGTGTGTGTGTATGATTGTGATCGTATGTGTGCCAAAGCAATACACGGTTGCGCTAAAATTGTTGCAGAACCCTGCTCTACCTTTTCCCGTCGTCGCCCTTGTCAAGTTTCCTTCAGATTTGATGTTATATTTCAAGTTATTGATATTTAAAAGTTTTTAAAAAGTCAAGTTTAAAAATATTTTTTACTGTTAAATCCTTGCAGCCCCAGATTACAACTTCCATAAAATGTTGCAATTCAGGAACACTGTGCTTATAACAAGTTTTCACCTGAATGGAATCTCAGTCCACTGACATTTGCAACAATGTTGCCATCATAGAACTCTTGCCAGCACAGGCGCGGGAGGGGCTAGGGGAAATGTAATTGGAAGTGCTGAGGGAGGCAGGGGAAGTGTAATTGGAAGTGCTGGGGGAGGCAGGGGAAATGCAATTGAAATTTATTTTTCCTAAATTCAGCGCTGGGGAGGCAAGGGAATGGTGGAATCTTACGCTGGGGAACAAGATGTGTTGGGGGACCAGGCCGCACGTGGGGGCTATGGGTGAGTGGTGGAATATTGCATTGGGGAACGGGTGTGTTGGGGGACCAGGCCTTCCGTCTGACAGGGACCCAATGGCTCCCACTTTGACTAATACATACATATAACTAAAACTCTCATCTTGTTTGTTTGTATGTATCTGTGCGTGTACGTGAGATCCCAAATCCCTCCCGAAACGGTACATGATAGCACTACAATTCTTGGCCCACCTTATTCACCATTGTCCTAGGATGTAGATGAAACATAAAAACATAGAAAAATAGGTGCAGGAGTAGGCCATTTGCCCCTTCGAGCCTGCACCGCCATTCAATGTGATCATGGCTGATTATCCAACTCAGTATCCCGTACCTGCCTTCTCTCCATACCCCCTGATCCCTTTAGCCACAAGTGCCACATCTAACGCCCTCTTAAATATAGTCAATGAACTGGCCTCAACTACCTTCTGTGGCAGAGAATTCCAGAGACTCACCACTCTCTATGTAAAGAATGTTTTCCTCATCTCAGTTCTAAAGGAATTCCCCCTTATCCTTATACTGTGACCCCTTGTTCTGGACTCCCCCAACATCGGGAACAATCTTCCAGCATCTAGCTTGTCCAACCCCTTAAGAATTTTGTAAGTTTCTATAAGATCCCCTCTCAATCTTCTAAATTCCAGCGAGTACAAGCCGAATCTATCCAGTCTTTCCTCATATGAAAGTCTTGGCATCCCAGGAACCAATCTGGTGAATCTTCACTGTACCCCCTCTATGGCAAGAATGTCTTTCCTCAGATTTGGAGACCAAAACTGTACACAATACTGCAGGTGTGGCCTCACCAAAACCCTGTACAACTGCAGCAGAACCTCCCTGCTCCTATACTCAAATCATTTTGCTATGAATGCTAACATACCATTTGCTTTCTTCACTGCCTGCTGCACCTGTATGCCTACTTTCAATGACTGGTGTACCATGACACCCAGGTCTCGTTGCATCTCTCCTTTTCCTAATCTGCCACCATTCAGATAATAGTCTACCCTCATGCTTTTGCCACCAAAGTGGATAACCTCACATTTATCCACATTATACTGCATCTGCCATGCATCTGCCCTTTCACTCAGCCTATCCAAATCACCCTGCAGCCTCAAAGCATCCTCCTCACACCTAACTATATCCCCCACCTTGGTGTCATCTGCAAATTGGTAGATGTTGCATTGAATTCCCTCGTCCAAATCATTTATATTGTAAATAGCTGGGGTCCCAGCACTGAGCCTTGCGGTACCCCACTAGTCACTGCCTGCCATTCTGAAAAGGACCCGTTTACACCTACCCTTTGCTTCCTGTCTGCTAGCTAGTTCTCTATCCACATCAATACTGAACCCCCAATACAGTGTGCTTTAAGTTTGTGTGCTAATCTCTTATGCGGGACCTTGTCGAAAGCCTTCTGAAAGTCTAGATATAACACATCCACTGGTTCTCCCTGATCCACTCTACTAGTTACATCCTCGAAAAATTCTTTCAGTTTGTCAGACATGATTTACCTTTCATAAATCCATGCTGACTTGGTCCAATGATTTCACCACTATCCAAATGCGCTGCTATCCCATCTTTAATAACTGACTCTAGCAGTTTCCCCACTACCGATGTTAGACTAACTGGTCTGTAATTCCCCGCTTTCTCTCTCCCAATCCAATACTTCCTTTTTCATTAACAGCTAACATTGTGTTTAGGTTATTTAAAAGAAAAAACACAATTTTCATTGAGAATTTCATTTAAAAAAAAACTTTGCAATTTTCATTGGGGGTGGAATAGGGGGAATGTGAGAGCAGGGGGATAGAGGGAGAGGAGGGGGAGGTAAGGAGTGGGGGTAGAGGGAGAGGAAGGCAGTTGGGGGCTATAGGTCAGTGGTGGAATATTGCCTTGGGGAAACGGGGCCCAACGGGTCCGCACCTGATCTAGTTGCTTTTAATGTTGATGCTGAATATTCCTCGCACTTTGTTTTATTTCCAATTCCTAGCCTCCACTGTACTTTATCTGATATTAGAACTGCTTATGACGGGAACCTGGGCCTATGTCTTCAGGTACTGCTGCCTGAGAACACCATACAGATAAGGAGAGAAGAGTCATGACGAAATCACTAGGGGGAACTGAGAGAAAACAGTGAAAGTGCAGAGGAAAATCCATTGTTGGAGTTTAGTTGGCAATGAATGAAAACCCAAGAATAATTCCACTGAACAATAAAAGTTAAATTTTCAAAGGATTATGTATAAACTATGGAGGTTACGAAAAACAATGCAGGTGGATAACGCCCTACAGCTCTAGTCAAAGGATGGTATGTCTGGATGTCTATTGCCATTAGTAATAGGGAAATTATTGGGCAGAATTCTGAGGTCCAGAATTAACCATACTTAAAAAGGCAGGGATTGTTCAAAGATAGTCATTTAAGCTTTGTATGGGTGACCGATTTTACTGAAATTTTTGACAGACACAAAATGCTGTAGTAACTCAGCACGACCCTTCTTCAGACTGATGTTGATGATGAAACCTACCTTGACTGAAATATTTGTATAGTTAACAGTGACTAATGAGGACAATGGGTTTAATGCAAGTACTAGGACTTTAGAAATGTATTTCATAACGTCGCATATGGGGGAATAAAAGGTTAGAGCTCATGGATCTAGGACAAACTGGATCCAAAATGAATTGATTATAGAAATTAGAAGGCAATGGTGCAGGGTTGCTTTATGATTGGAAGCCTGTTACCAATGGTTTCCAACAGGGAATGCTTCTGGGACTTTTGTTGTATACAGTAACAATTTGGATGTGAAAATAACAGGCCTGATTTACTCACAGATGATATAATTGTTTTTTGATATTAAGTAGTATTCTCAGGACAGGAACCCGAGGGTAAACCTGATTGATGCAAGTTATGAGGGACGTAGATACGGTACATTTCCCACAACAAAGATATGCAAAACCAAACAGCACGAGTTTAACATAAAGGCTAGGAGGATTAGAAGTGTGGGGAGGGAAAAGAGAGACAGGAACTTTCACAACATGTCAATGACTGGATGAGTTCTTAAATTGTCAATACATTGAAGCAGGAGTCAAGTATAACTAGTATGGATAAGTATTCAATAGTTGCCACGAAAACAGTGGGCCAATGAGCCACAATGTTGATGTTCAATAACCATTAAATAGTTTAATGAGTTGTATTGCCGTATTGTGGAAACCAGGAACATAGAAACATAGAAAAATAGGTGCAGGAGTAGGCCATTCGGCCCTTCGAGCCTGCACCACCATTCAATGTGATCATGGCTGATCATCCAACTCAGTATCCCGTACCTGCCTTCTCTCCATACCCCCTGATCCCTTTAGCCACAAGTGTCACATCTAACGCCCTCTTAAATATAGCCAATGAACTGGCCTCAACTACCTTCTGTGGCAGAGAATTCCAGAGACTCACCACTCTCTGTGTAAAGAATGTTTTCCTCATCTCGGTCCTAAAGGAATTCCCCCTTATCCTTAGACTGTGACCCCTTGTTCTGGACTTCCCCAACATCGGGAACAATCTTCCAGCATCTAGCTTGTCCAACCCCTTAAGAATTTTGTAAGTTTCTATAAGATCCCCCCCTCAATCTTCTAAATTCCAGCGAGTACAAGCCGAGTCTATCCAATCTTTCCTCATATGAAAGTCCTGACATCCCAGGAATCAGTCTGGTGAATCTTCTCTGTACCCCCTCTATGGCAAGGATGTCTTTTCTCAGATTTGGAGACCAAAACTGTACGCAATACTCCAGGTGTGGCCTCACCAAAACCCTGTACAACTGCAGTAGAACCTCCTTGCTCCTATACTCAAATCCTTTCACTATGAATGCTAATTTATTTTCTTTTGCTTTTGCTTTCTTCATTGCCTGCCGCACCTGCATGCCTACTTTCAATGACTGGTGTACCATGAGTCATTTAGGAGATTGAGAGGGGATCTTATAGAAACTTACAAGATTCTTAAGGAGTTGGACAGGCTAGATGCAGGAAGATTGTTCCCGATGTTGGGGAGGTCCAGGACAAGGGGTCACAGCTTAAGGATAAGGGGGAAATCCTTTAGGACCGAGATGAGAAGGAATTTTTTCACACAGAGAGTGGTGGGTCTCTGGAACTCTCTGCCACAGAGGGTAGTTGAGGCCTGTTCATTGCTATATTTAAGAGGGAGTTAGATGTGGCCCTCGTGGCTAAGGGGATCAGAGGGTATGGAGAGAAGGCAGGTACGGGATACTGAGTTGGACGATCAGCCATGATCATATTGAATGGCGGTGCAGGCTCGAAGGGCCGAATGGCCTACTCCTGCACCCAATTTCTATGTTTCTATGACACCCTGGTCTTGTTGCATCTCCCCTTTTCCTAATCTGCCACCATTCAGATAATAGTCTACCCTCATGTTTTTGCCACCAAAGTGGATAACCTCACATTTATCCACATTATACTGCATCTGCCCATTCACTCAGCCTATCCAATCACCCTGCAGCCTCCAAGCATCCTCCTCACACCTAACTATACCCCCCAGCTTGGTGTCATCTGCAAATTCGGAGATGTTGCATTGAATTCCCTCATCCAAATCATTAATATATATTGTAAATAGCTGGGGTCCCAGCACTGAGCCTTGCGGCACCCCACTAGTCACTACCTGCCATTCTGAAAAGGACCCGTTTACTCCTACCCTTTGCCTCCTGTCTGCTAGCCAGTTCTCTATCCACATCAATACTGAACCCCCAATACAGTGTGCTTTAAGTTTGTGTGCTAATCTCTTATGCGGGACCTTGTCGAAAGCCTTCTGAAAGTCTAGATATAACACATCCACTGGTTCTCCCTGATCCACTCTACTAGTTACATCCTCGAAAAATTCTTTCAGTTTGTCAGACATGATTTACCTTTCATAAATCCATGCTGACTTGGTCCAATGATTTCACCACTATCCAAATGCGCTGCTATCCCATCTTTAATAACTGACTCTAGCAGTTTCCCCACTACCGATGTTAGACTAACTGGTCTGTAATTCCCCGCTTTCTCTCTCCCATGTTTTTTTAAAAAGTGGGGTTACATTAGCTACCCTCCAATCCTCAGGAACTACTCCAGAATCTAAGGAATTTTGAAAAATTATCACTAATGCATCCACTATTTCTGTGGCTACCTCCTTGAGTACTCTGGGATGCAGACTATCTGGCCCTGGGGATTTATCGGCCTTCAATCCGTTCAATTTACCCAACACCACCTCCCGGCTAACCTGGATTTCACTCAGTTCCTCCATCTTATTTGACCCCCGTTCCACTGCTATTTCCGGCAGATTATTTATGTCTTCCTTAGTGAAGACAGAACCAAAGTAGTTATTCAATTGGTTTGCCATGTCCTTGTTCCCCATGATCAATTCACCTGTTTCTGACTGCAAGGGACCAATATTTGTTTTAACTAGTCTCTTTCTCTTCACATATCTATAAAAACTTTTGCAGTCAGTTTATGTTCCCTGCCAGTTTCCTTTCATAATCTATTTTCCCTTTCCTAATTAAGCCCTTTCCCCTCCTCTGCTGGATTCTGAATTTCTCCCAGTCCTCCGGTAGGCTGCTTTTTCTGGCAAATTTGTATGCCTCATCTTTTGTTTTTATACTATCCCTGATTTCCCTTGTTATCCATGGATGCACCACCTTCCACGATTTATTATTTTGCCAAACTGGTATGAACAATTTTTGTACTTCATCCATGAAGTCTTTAAATACCTTCCATTGCACATCCACTGTCAACCCTTTAAGAATCACCTGCCAGTCTATCTTGGCCAATTCGCATCTCATACCTTCAAAGTTACCTTTGTTCAAGTTCAGAATCCTTGTTTCTGACTTAATTTTGTCACTCTCCATCTTAATGAAGAACTCAACCATATTATGGTCACTCTTGCCCAAGGGGCCACGCACAACAAGACTGCTAACTAACCCTTCCTCATTACTCAATACCCAGTCTAGAATAGCCTGCTCTCTTGTTGGTTCCTCCACATGTTGGTTGAGAAAACTATCCCGCATACATTCCAAGAAATCCTCTTCCTCAGCACCCCTGCCAATTTGATTCACCCAATCTACATGCAGATTGAAGTCACCCATTATAACCGTGTTACCCTTGTTGCACGCATTTCTAATTTCCTGTTTGATGCCATCCCCAACTCCAACACTACTGTTAGGTGGCCTGTACACAGCTCCCACTAGCGTTTTCTGCCCCTTAGAGTTTCGCAGCTCTACCCATATCGATTCCACATCCTCCACGCTAATGTCCTTCCTTTCTATTGCATTAATCTCCTCTCTCACCAGCAACGCTAACCCACCTCGTCTATCCCTCCTGAATATTGAATATCCCTGGATGTTCAGCTCCCAGCCTTGGTCACGCTGGAGCCATGTCTCCGAGATCCCAACTATAGCATAGTCATTAATCGCTATCTGCACCTTCAACTCATCCACCTTATTACGAATGCTCCTCGCATTGAGACACAAAGTCTTCAGGCTTGTTTTTACAACACTCTTACTCCTTATACAATTATGTTGACAAGTGGCCCCTTTCACATCGATCCCTATTACACTTGGCCATACTCTCCTATCTCTTTGTGAGCTTTCTTTCCTGTTAATTCTGGGGTCATTAACCATCCCTTTACTCTTTCCATTTAACTCCGTCCTCGACTATCCCATTTGACACTCCACCCCCCTTATTCAGTTTAAAACCATCCGTGTAGCAGTGGCAAACCTGCCGGCCAGAATGCTGGTCCCCCACCTGTTAAGATGCAATCCGTCCCTTTTGTACAGTTCCCCCTTACTCCAAAACAGATCCCAGTGATCTAAGAATCTAAATCCCTGCCCCCTGCACCAGTTCCTCAGCCACACATTCAGGTCCCGTATCTCCCTGTTCCTGCTCCCGCCAGCACGAGGAACTGGAAGCAAACCGGAGATAACAACCCTGGAAGTCCTGCTTTTCTCCTGATGATTACGGATGAACTACGGATGATGGTTTATACCAAAGATGGACACAGTGCTGGAGTAACTTAGCGGGTCAGGCATCATCTCAGGAGAAAAAGGCTGGGTGATGTTTCTGGTTGGGACCCTTCTTCTGACTGAAAGTGGCGGGGGGTTGAAGCTGGAAGCAGAAAAAGACTGGGACCAATCATGGCTGGATACAAATTACCTCAGCCAGGTAAGCCCATTGTTGGCTAGGGAAGGTGTGATCTCAAGAGGAAAAAAAGGTGGAGAACTGTGGAACTGCTACAACGACTAGGGTGAAGGTAGGGGGTAAGTAGGTTACTTTAAGTTAGAGAATTCAATGTTCATACCACTGGGTTGTAAGTTACCCAAGTGAAATATGAGGTGTTGTTCTTCCAATTTGATCTTGGCCTCACTCTGGCAATGGATGCCCAGGACAAAATGGTCAAAATGTGAAAGTGAAGGAAAGTTGAAACGGTTGGCATAGGCCGAGGCAGACAGAGTGCAAGTTTTTAGTAAAGCAAGTCACTAAGTCTACCTTCGGTAGACTTTATTACTTGTATACCCGAGAGTCATGGCATGAACCCGAACCAGGAGAGTAAACATCAGGGGGAACAAGAACATTTATACGCATAAAAACATCGGTAGTGACAGTGAAAGAGAAACAGGGCAAACAAACATCTTGAAAATTACTATATAGAAAATGGCGAGCCAAAGACACAATGAGATTTTGAATTGCATTGGGAAATTATTTAGGAGTTTTTACAGAAACTAACATGGAAAGTGGGGTTATGAAAGAGCAAAGTGGTTGGTTTCGGATAAAAGGTGGTGACACAAAAGAAGATAATTTAACTGTGGTGACCAACGGCTGTGTTGTGCAGTATGGCACATTGGATGGCAAAGTTGAAGGCACTTCAGACAAATTGACAAATCAGGATGAAATGTTAGGAGAAAAAATGATTTGGGATGACGATTATGTGACAGAAACACTCAACACCAAAGTTGAAGCTTGAAATTATTTTACTTGACTTGCTTGGGTGGATTCAGAGCACCAAGGAACAATGCCCATTTTTACATAATTATTGAGAGGGACTGAATTTTCCTTTCTGAATGAAGGGCAGACTTGGGCTTGCTGCTAAAATTGTTTAATTTGTGCAAAAAACAAATCTCGATGTACGTGGAGTACACCATACAATTCTGAACAGTTAAAAGCAAGAACATAAAGGGCCTGTCCCACTGAACGAGCTAATGCAAGAGTTCTCCCAAGTTTCCCCCGATTCGAACTCAGAGCCGCTTGTAGATACTCTGGGCTCTCGTGGACATTTTTCAACATGTTGAAAAATCTTCACGGGTCTTCACGAGCTTAGCGCGTTTCCCCGAGTACCTGCCGATAGCGATACGAGCCATTAAGAGACGTCCCGAGCTCCAATGTACTCGGGAGAGCTCTTGAATTACCTCATACAGTGGGACAGGCCCTTAATTATACATCCAAATTGTGTGCAGAGCTGGCAACATTTATAGCATTTTCAGTGGAGAAAAAGCTCACAAATAGATTCCAATTCCTGCTAATATATCAATCAATACGCAATCTCCAAACTCTGCTGTCAGCATGCTTCAGAGTTCAGAGTTCAGCAGGTATGGTTATCTGTAAACAAATGTACAGGTGCAAATTAAAGCCTTCAACTGGCCGTGTTCATTTAAGCATGTGTATTCTGAGGAAAACGCTGGTGGCAAGATCATGACAACTGTACGTGCCTTTGCAAATCTGCAAAGATGTGAAGCTTGGCATAAAGATTTAATGGAAAACCACGATTCATTCAAATTCTATCTTTGATTATTTCATTGGACTCTCCAGTAAAGTTGGGATATCTACTTTTTTGGATTATGTGAATAACTAATATCACGGTTTTAATCATTATTATCTTTAATTGTTCTATGTTTTAAGATCCAATCAAGTGTTCCAAAGAATATATAGACATTCACGACTTGCACAAGGGTTATGTTCCAAAAAACCTTATGCAAGTCAGATTTTTCACGTGAGGGAATCTCCATAAAACTTGGGAGTAACTAAGAACAGCAGATGTGTACACAAAACACTGAAGTAACACAGCAGGTCAGGCAGCATCGCTGGACAACATGGATTGGTGTTGTTACAGGTTGGAACCCTTCAGTCTAATGAGTTACTCCAGCATTTTGTCCCGTTTCACCTTAAAGTTGGCATTGATGCCACTTGTCTGCACCAGCCTGCCCTTCTTCACTAGCAGCCGCACCGTCCGGTTGCAATGGCTAATACAACTCACATTGTAGGCCATGGCCGACAGTACTCTTCAAGCTGCCACCACCGACAGAACGCGATCGGTCACCATGGGGTTCCCTCCCCTCCCACCAGTTGCCACTTCTTCCTGTGGGCCATGGCTTTGTCCGCTCCATCACTCCCACTCCACCTTCTCCTTTGCAATCGCCAATATGTTCCACAATGGAAGATGTCGGCGATTCCGGGGGGGGGGGGAAGAGGGAAGGACGCAGTAGTGGTGGGGGAGTAGACAAACCAACGGTCGACAGGAAGAAGCGGAATCTCGTGAGTTAAGGGAAACTTAGCGTCGGTGACATCAGCCTGAAGAAAGCACTGTCGGCCTGGGGCTACAACATAAGCGGCAACAGCAGTTAAGGGTGGGCTGGTGTACCTTGTGGAAGATGTTTTCTGAAGAAGGGTCTCAACCCGAAACATCGCCCATTCCTTCGCTCCATAGATGCTGTCTCACCTGCCGAGTTTCTCCAGCATTTTTGTGTACCTTGTGGATGATGTTGGTGACTCGAGTGGGAGTTGCTCTCCATTGCCTCCCTTGTTCTCGCTCAGCTGCCCAGTATCCCACCAACAATGGACAAAACTGGACGAGGAGCAAGCCTAGGTGACGTTTTTATATCTATGAAGCAAATGGGAAGCCTCACCTCCCCCTCCCCCCCCCCCCCCCATTGCAATTACGCGGGTTATTCAGGAAATAGGATCACCTATTGTGAATTGTTTACGTAAGTGCATGTTTACACAACTCACCTATTACATGTCTTTTAAGGTGTGCTAATAAAGTTCTCAGAAGACTAATGTATAAATACTAAACTGCAGAGTAATTTCTGAAAGAGCTTTTAGGATATCCGGCAGACTGTCAAAGTTATTTAATCGTTTACCTAGGGAATGAGGCAAGTACTTGATTTTGGCATAACAATTCTGGCTCGTCCCTTATTTTACCAATTCTAAAAGGACTAATATGACAAAACATCCTATATTTGATCTGCTCATTGGCAAGTTACATATTTGTCAGGTCTTGGGTCAAGCTAGAGTGGTAATTAGCCATCCGTCCCACTATTTTACAACTGAACTCTAAGCGTCACCCCCTTTATTACAATGTGGCTTAGAATTGGCCCTCTGGGTGAATTATAGACTTGCAAATGACAATGAAAAATATTTAGGAAACCTTTGAACGACAAAGCAAATGAGGAATGAAAAATGGCATTGAATGATTCATAGTATTCCATTGAAAGTCTTTATGCCAAGCGTCAAACCTACACAGATTGTACATGGCAATGGTTATGATTGTCATGATTATGAATTACAAAGAAAATGAATAGCCATTCAATAAGTCTGAAAAGGAGACTACGTTAATAAAAGATAATCAATTCAAGTGCCCAAAAGGCTGATTTGGGGCTAAAAATTAAATTACAAACTTGGCAAAACAAAGAGGACTAAATGCAAAAGCAGAGTATGATTACATTTGGGCGTGCTGCTTTTGTTTTTAATATGTCCATTGAAAAGGGAAAGTCGTGAAGAGATACTTAAATTATATAGCCATATTCATGATGCCTGCCTATAAAGTGATTTAGGACATTCAAAGATAATTCTGATCTTCAATCACAATTTAAATACAGCAATATTGCACCATGGATAATGATTCTTCAATTTAAAAGAAAACAGCGACCATGAAGTAAAACTTCTAAAGTGTCTTTGCAAAAATAGGTTCTAATATTAGAATCAACATTTTAGGCAGATCTGATATTATTTTCGGAAGCAATAAGAGAGCAGAAGGATATGGATAGAAAAAGGATGAAAAGAATATACCAAGCACTGCAATTCATTCAAGTGGCAACTACATGTGTGTGATTCTAAGAAAAGTTGCATTAAATATTATACATGTTATTAACTGCAATGTAACCAATTCTAGCTATGCATGATATTTGGGAAATATTGTAGTCAAAATTATTGGAATTGTGTTATTTGATGGACGTAAAGGTAAATGACTATATAGTGTATTCAATACTCAAAATATTACATTGGTCACATCACTGCTGATAACTCTACTTCAGTTGCCAAATACCATGACCACTTAGAAGTATGCTCTTTAAAAAAAATATTTCTCCAATTCCATCCCAAGCAAAATAAGCCTAGACTATCAATCGATTTTGCCAAAGCTTTGCTTCAAATGGATAAATGATGCATCTCTGGCAATTCTTTGTTAAAATATAAAATCTAAGTTTAAAATCAGGATCTCAGGGCTGCATGGAGATCTGCAATACGTACTGGCACTCCGTGAGCCATCAGAGTGTTAGGATTCATGATGGTGACCAGCTGATGCAGAAGGTCAGGCTGGGATTCAAACAGCTCAGGCGCCAGTCTCTTCATAACACTCTCCAGCTGTTCTGCCACGTATGCTGGTGCTCCATACCATGTCTTAGGCTCTCCCCTAATTAGTTTTAAAAGAAAATTAGAATCCATGAATTTGAGATTATAAAGCACTCTACTGTTTATGGAAAACTGATCAAAATATAAATAAACTATCAGGACTCTTTTTAAATTACAGGTGGTAGTGGATTTGAGATCATTCTGAAAAATTGTTGACATCCAATGCTGAAACAATTATATTTGTTGCCTAATGAGAGAACCCAATACAGCTCCTGGTCATATAAATAAAAAAACAAATATTTTGCCATGAAAGTAGTACCTACAGAAAAAAATTATATGGCAATAATTCAGAGCCCTCCATACCTGTCAACTGAAAGGTAAAGCAGCACACTAAAATGAGAATGGGATGCAATACACATAGATACAGGCTAAATTATCTGCAAATGACAAAATGCATTTATCTCCGAACCTTCTGTAGAAATGGAAAGTGTGCTTTGTTTTATCTACACTACCTTCCCACCCACAATCACTTCCTTTTTTTCCTAATTCCACACAAAATCTTGAGTTCTAAATGCTCTGAACTATTGAGCAGTTGAGTCATTTTAAACATTTACATTTATGATTGCACGAGCAATGTTAGATGTCATCTAATCTGATTTAATTTGTTATTTACCCAAGCATTCTGAAAACTATACTAATTCAAGTAAACCTATAGAGTCCATCCATATTTTCAGTGCATTCTATATTTTAGAGATGCCAAGGGCAACCTTCTGTGGATTATCTCTCAAAAAAAAATTCTATTTGACATTACACCTCAAAAATCCTTCCGTTCCTAACATTAAATCCAAATTCACATGATTCACATCCCATGATTTAAAGTTTATTTTTAATGGAGATTTACCAAACCCCCCCAAAATGTCAGAATAAATTAACATCTCCAAATGCTATTCCTGAGAAACATTTGAAATTGTGACACTTTACATAATGCAGATGACAAATCCCCCATGTTTGGATCCCTACACTACATCAGTATTTTCAGGCTGCTTGACACGTTAATGAATGAGGAAAAGTTTCCTCAGAACAAATATGACGACGGAGACATTTAGGTCCCCGCCATGAACTTCATTCCTTATCCAATGCCTCGGAGAATTCAGAATGTTCAAAGCTATAGCGTCATTTTTAATCTAATCTGAGCAATTGATACTATATTCTTTCCTTGCCAAGCATTTTGTGGTATATAGGTATCACTAAGAAAGCCAACATTTATTGTTAGTGAGAAGGGGATGCAAGAAGAACATAAGAAATTATAGCAGGAGCAGGCCATTTGACCTTGGGCCTATTCTGTCATTCACCAAGACCATGGCTTATTTTTCATGCTGTCTAAGTATTGGAGATACTGCCAGCATTTTGAGAAAAACAATGAGCATTAACAACAAAATGAGCAGTATTTCCAGTCAGTCGGTTGCCTGTTTGCCATTGTGAAAAGCAAAAACATGGGGGAAAAGAATGTTCGCAATACTTTTTCAGAATGGTGTTTAATGCACACGGCTCTACTTTTATCAATTGGATGGTAATTTGCAGGTAATTTCTTATACCAGCATTTATTCCAAGTTTATTTCACTAAATAATAAATTTTCAACATTAAGGATTCTCAGTGTAATCCGATATATCACTGGCACCATCTTGGTAGATCTCTACTATTAATGAATAGGACATACCCAGGGATCACGATGGAAGTCTACAATATTTGACAATGGTAACATGAAGCAGCTGCTTTGCAGGGCAGCTTACCCAAGTTTTTCTTAGATCCACAGAGATAGTGAAGGAAAATTGCAAGGACTTCTGTTTTCATTAAATCCGAGGTGGGGTTTACATTTGTTTGTTTTAATATATATCGGTTAATGTCTACAGATTTGCTGGAGCAGTTCAGAGAGTAGTTAAAAGTCACCATATTGCCTCAGGTCTGAAGTCACATCGGTTACCTTCCTTGGATACATTGTCTTGAGACCTAGAGGGGTTTTTTCGTTGGTAATATTACAGATAAGAGCCTTGTATTTAATCAAATTTAATTTCTCCATTGGCACAGGGGGATTTGAACATGTGTCTCTACATACTTAGTTCAAACCTTCAATCTCCAGTTCAATAACCTAACTATTAAGTTAACATAGGTTTAACTGTCCACTATAATCTTTGTAATAATGTCCATCGCCATTTTTGGCCCAATTCTCCATGAAATGTTTTAAAAAAAAGGTCATTCAACCCTTATACTTTAAATAACCCATTCTCATTTTCCAAATGTTTGACCTACACTGGCTGTCAGTTCCCACATTACCTATTGTGACAGTCTAAATCCTTCATATTTGGTTGTCTTGTGGTTACCACCCTCAAATATTTCAGTTCCTCCAATTCAACCATTTGGTCACCAAGCCATTAAATTCCTTCCTTAAACTTCAACCAGAGTAACCCTTTAAAGGCATTCAACAATTTAGGCATTTTTTTACAATTATCACACACCTCACCTTTCACTGCATTTAAAATTTGTTTGACTCGCTTATTCTGCAACTGATGAAAAATCATGGACTCAAAATATTAATTGGTTCCCTCTACACTTGATGATGCCTGACCTGCAGAGTAACTCCAGCATGCTTTGTTTTATTTCATAGTCCCAGCACTTGCAGTTATTTTCCCTATTATTTAGTTAACATTCAGACAGTTTATATCTTGGAATAAGTTGAAGTTTTTAAACAAAAATTATGGATTTTTAAATTTTATTTAAAAAAGTCTTGTATTTGCTTCTACTCCTACAAAACTTATTAACAGTAAATAAATTAGTGATGTTGACAGTTAGGGCTCAATAAAGTTCCCTCCCCACCTCAACCCCCAGAATGCTAAAGAATGAAAGTTTAACACACTAATTTATCACAATATTCAACATGTGGGCAACATACACAATTAAGCATCGAAGCAGAGTACTGCCCAAAAAACCCCTGCAAAAATACTGATAACGTCATAAGATTACCCAGCTTTCTCAAGCTCATGTGACAGTAATTTCTGGAACCTATACAGTATATACTGACAATGCAGCTTGGAATATTTTTTGTATAATTATAATTTGGTTAAGGATAAGAATAAAGTATAAGGTCCTACTTTTTTCCCCATGCCAAAAGGAAAGCCTATAATTAGGCAATGGCAAGCAGCAACTTCAAAAGTAATTAAAATTTGGATATGTCAACATAGATTTATGAAAAGATGATCATGGTCAAATCTGAGTTTCTTGAAGTTTCAGCGAGCAAAGTATATAGGGTATAAGGGCTTTCAGACAGTCTGAGATGCTACACAACAGGTTATTAAACAAAATCAGTGCACAAGGATTAGGGCAATATACTGATGTGGATTATGAATAAGCACATAGAATACATTGATTGGGAGTGGGAGAATGTGACCAATAGGAGGCCATAGATACGAGCGTTGGGTTGCACAATTCCCATCAATGATTTGGAAGAAAGAACCAAATGTAATAATATCTAAATATATTAATGACATAAAACGGGCTGGTTTAATGTGAGAGTTGTATGTCTCTATGATTCAGTGATGATGCAGAGAGAGTGCACAGGAAAATACAGAGGCAAGAACAAAACAAATAGAACATAATGTAGACATACGAGAAGTCATCCACTGAGGTTAAAAAATAGAAAAGTAGAGTATTTTGTAAACGTTAACAGATTGAAAGATGTTCAGATCATCCTATCCATACTTATACATAGATCAGCTAACATGCAGGCATAGCAACCAATTAGGAAGGCAAACAATCTATTTCCATTCATTACAAGTTCATTTGAGTAAAGGTGTCTTAATCCAATCATGCTAGGGCCTTGGTGAAACCACACCTGGAACAGAGAGAAAGTTTGGACTCCCCACCTTTACGTGGGTCTACATAGAGGGAATGGCAGACTGGCATACCAGACTGTTTCCTGGAATTATAGTTTTGTTATGAGAAACGGTGAGGTAGTGTGCAATTATTCTGTCAATTATTCTGTGCAATTATTTAGAGACATGTGTAACTTTCAAATTAAAAGGTCAGCTCTTTATGACGGGTGAGAAAAAACATTTACTCAGAGGATTGTGAATATGTCATTTTCCAAGAAAGCTGTGGAGGCTCTGGGAAGATTTTTTTTTTTTTTTTAAATAAGCAATTTTTGGATATTAGGGGAATCAAGGGATACAATGTTAATACAGAAAACTGGTATTGAAGATCATCCATGACCTTTTTGAATGACATAATTGTGTTCAGGGCAAAAAGGCCTACATTTGCTCCTGCTTCTTATGTTCTTACACTATATTCTGCTTCTTGTGTTCTTAGCCCCTAGAAGTTCGAGCCCCTGCAAACGTATCCCATAAATGCTGAGCAGTTGAGCAAACTGCTACTCTTCATCTCGGCATGATCAGTTAATTTTTAAAAGTTGGTGAAAATCTTAAATTTTACAACTGAAACAAAACCTTCTTGCAAGTTAGTGACTTTCTCACCAATGTAGATAATTGATCGAATAGCTCCAGTGATCCTCAATATGCCAGCAAAAGGAGGAGAAGCACATTCCCACGTATAGCCAAGGTAACTTCATTCCACAAATATCCGCACTGACATGAGTCAGGACTGAAGGTTCCAGAACAGGCATATTATTTAAATTCCATCCTGAATCCAGGTACTCCTTCAAGTAAAGAGACACAAAAAAAAAAAAATCAGATTTCAGAATTACAGTGGCTTTGTATAGTTTAGGATAATTTATTTCTGTTACTGACACGACTTCAACATGATCAAAGTGTCCAAAAGAGTGGACATCAGCAGTTCATCGCTGCATAAACTCAACTTCAACAATCAACCACTGGATCACTTCGTTTTAACAAACTCAATATTCACCACATTATGTCATAAGAATTTGTTGCATGAAAACACTGAACAAAAGTCAATCACCTGAAATCTATTCTTGATTATGATCTTCCTGCTGCTGGAAAATATTTCTCACTTTTACTCCAAAAAAAAACGAGCTATAATTTTCCACTCTACAATGTAATTGTTTTCCATTCTAAGCATAGTATCAATAATCTGCCTAGTTCCTCAACAGAATGAAGCCCTCATTACTGCTCTCATTCTTGATCTACTTTTCACTCTCCAAGGACTACAAATTCTTCCTACAGTATGGTTTCCCAAAATTCGACACTATACGCCTTTCGGGGCTTGACCAGTTTATTAATTCATGAAAACCTGCTATTTTTAGTTTTGAGCCTTTTATCAACAAAGTAAAGACCCTTTCACCTCGAAGAAAAAAAGATCTTTAATCTATTCTGCCATCTTCAAAGACCTGCAATACAAACACCATTAGATTTTCTGTTCCTCCCTCCAATTTAAGATTGTACCATTTTGTGTACAGATTTTGAGCAATTAGAAACTAAATGTGTTATGCAACTGTGATAAATGAAATACAAATTCTGAAGCCTCCTATCATCATATCAGCACCAAATGCATGACACAAGTCAGGAACATTATGGAAAACTTTCCACTCGATTACAAAGTGTAGTTTTAACAACAGTGAAGTGATAAAAGAAAAAAGGATAATGCCAACTGCTCAAACGCGCCCCCCCCAATCTCAAATTTTAGATATTCTGAATCAATACTCGTATCCTTGCTAATAAGTACACCCAAAAATATTACCAGAGGACTGATTAAAACTATTAAAAGCAACAGGCATCACTGTACGTAGTCAACTAGCGTGTTCTATAGCTTACTGTTCCCTCACTGACGCATGAATGCCAACTGCAATTGGCTTTACCAGTTAATAAGAATTTGGAATTACATTTCGTTGAATTAGGTCTATAATCTTGCGGGTTAATCTTAGTTGAAATTCACCAAATAATTTTTCATAATGTTTAGTATCAGGGAAAACAGTAACACAGGAAATTTACTAAACATTGGATGAGTCTCAGCATGTAATTTGGCCATACTTGGGCTTCAAATTGTGGTTGAGCAACTGGTTATTTTGCTACTTATACAGATTTATCATTATCACAAAGGGAAATTGTAAGACTTACTGAAAAACTCAGTTGGCATTAAGGCCAATAATAGTCTTTCCCAGAATCTTATAAATTCAAAGCAACAGCCATACCTGTTCATCAGGTCGTAATTTAATTTTGCCATTTTTGATGGGAAAGCCACTACCAAATTCTTTAGATGCAATGTCAGCTCCATATTCCACTGTTACATCTTCTTCAATGGTACTAACCAAACGCCAAAATTCCTTCTCCACAAGCTCCGTTGGAACCATCTGTATTTTGACGGATTTATAATTTAGGATGGGGTGAGAGGAGAGAAATAAAATAATTGCTCTGTACAAAATTTTTGTTTCTTTGCAAACTATAAAATATCCATTGTTCTACGTTAAGATTTGACTGTACATATACATATAATATAATTTAAAATATAATATATACACACACCCAACATACTGACAAGAATGCCTGAGCAAAGCATGGTTATTTAAATTAATACAAAGAAAGTTTGGGTAACAAGTTCCTAACAAAATATTTCCAAACAAAGCACACTCACATGAACTGGCATGTTGAAGTAGTCCGATTTAAAGGCATCTGCCATTTCTCCAAATGCACGGAGCGTGTAGTCCCTAGGAGCCTGTTCGAACCCAAAAGCTTCTTGAGGTTTGCTGCACTCCTGTAATAATCAAAATTAAAATGTTCAGGCAGTGCTTAACGTTTGGCAGGCTTCCTACATTAATTGCTGCTAGAGATGACATTTCAAAATAAATATGGGGATATATAGATCTATTTAACCACTATCACAATGTGTTAAAAATGCAAAGTTTAATGGCGAAGGATAGGAAGGTAATCATCTTATCAGGTGACAGTCAAATTCAAAGATTCCTTTAAGGGCTGAACTGAACAAAATAAAAGGAAGGAAACAAACAGGCTTAGTTTGCAAAATACTTGCAGAAAGCAGTCAAGTGAGTAAATCAATGTTACTCAAATTCATATAGAAAGGACTAGAAAATGTTCCCTACAAGACAGTCTTAAACTGCCTGGACTATAGGCTATTTATTTAACTGACCTGGAATGTAGATAAGCATCAGAAGCCGTAGAAATAAAGGTGCATTTATTTTGGCAAAATCGCTTTGCCAAATGTTGTTGCCAGAATTTGAAGCACTGACAACAAAATCCAAAATGTAAGGAAGCTATCTGCTCCACTCGTGTCTGTTGAAAAATAACTTGTGGCAACCCTAGTCCCATTTCCCATCACTTGGGCTGTAGCCCCACGGGTGACTGTTCCAAGTACCCATTTAATCCAAAGAGCGTTTTCACTTCCTCCACCTTTCAACCAGTAAGTTGCAGACCCGTACCATCCTCTGGACGTAAAATAAAACCCTCATCCCGCTTCTAATCTTTCTATCAATTACATTAAATCCATGTCCACTCTAAAGAAAGTTCAATCACCCCAAGCCTCCACTGTTAAACATTTCTAGTCTTTGCAACACCTTTGTAAATCTTCTCCATTTTTACCTAACTGACCACACCTTTAGTTTAGAGATACAGCAAGGAAACATGTCCTTAGGCCACCGATTCACACCAACTATCGATTACCCATTCAGACTTATTTCTATGTTATCCCACTTTCTCATCCACTCAGTGATTTTTTTTCAATTAACCTGCAAACTTACAAGGACACAGGGAGAACATGCAAACTCCACACTGACAGCATCCAACGTCAGGATCGAACCATGGTCTCTGGCACCAACGTAGTGGCTCTACAAGCTGCGCCACTGTGCTGCTATTAACTAACTTACTAAATAATTTATAGCAAAAACCAATTACTGAGCTGCATGGAACCAAAATGATTCAACAATCTTCCAGTCACAAAAACCCCTGCAAATCGTTTATCTTTGTTTTCTGTCAATGGGATAAATTGGCATACATTCTGCCACGCTACCTTGGGCAGGTGCTATAGACTTGCACAGGAAGGTAGATGCTCACGCCCCCACGAGTCTTGGGCAGATAGGGCTCGTCAGCCATCTAGGGGGGAAAATTCTGATTTAAAACCTCCACTGCCTTGTAACCATATCCAGTCGTGGAAAAGGCTCCTGGAGTAAACCTTAAGAAAATCCAGTTGGAGCCCCTAAGGCAGTTTGCTGTTGACTACAACCTCGCTCTGGCAGCTCCTGCGACGGCGCCAAATTGTAACGGCCCTGCCGTTCCTTTGGATCGATCAGCAACGTGGAGGGGGGGGGGGGGGAGAAACGTGCTGCATGGGCAACACTCTTTCTGCCACATGACATCGGCCAGGCTTGCATCTGACCACACATCGCCTGCAGACTAGGATGCATCACCCATGGTCAGTCATGACCAAGGGGGTCCAACTACCTTGGATCCTACAGACATCTTCATTGATCAGCCCGTCATCTGAATTGCATCAAAGCATCAAACATAAGTACACGTATACAAGATCAAGATAACTTAAATAAGGTAGACAAAGGGAAGCCAATTGCATTTATGAACAATTCTCAAGGTGTCGGGTCACAGACATAAAATAATCAGCAAAAGACATGTGAAAGGATCTTAAAATTATTGAATAGTTAAGTAGAAGTGTAGGAAGGAACTGCAGATATTGGTGCACACTGAAGACAGACACAAAATGGCAGAGTATCCGATCGGGTCAGACGACATCTCTGGGGGAAACAAAGGAATAGATGAATTTAAGTTAAAACCTTTTTTCAGATGATAGCTGATGTTTCTTCAATGTTCAGTCTGCAGAAAGGTCTTGACCTGAAACATTACCCATTCCTTTTCTCCCAAAATGTTGTCTGACCTACTCCAGTTGAGTTACTCCAGCATTTTGTGTCTACCGTAAGTAGAATTTATGTCATGATCTCACACTAGCTGCTTACAAGGATGATGGAAACATGTGGTCAACCAGGGCTTCCAGTACATTAGAACTGATACAGTTCTTGGAAAATAATTTGCAGGAGTTCCAGGGGGTATAAAATTGGGGAATGGGATTTGTCACATTGCTCTAATAGGAGCTTGTACTTCCTTGAAGGGCCCCATGGTTTCCTCTTTGTTGCAATTCCATTTGCAGCAAAGACATCAAACCATTCTGAGCATAACATCAAAGGATATTTTGACCATGCAGATAACGCAGTTAACTGAACTCTAAGAATTGAATTACAATGAGAAATTATGATTTTATTCTGTGGCATTCCAAATGTTAAATTGTGACATGAAAGGTCCAAAAGGATATAAACAATAGGTGCAGAAGTAGCTCTGCTACTTTTAAGAGCCCTATCTAGCTCTCTTGATAGCATCCAGAGAACCTGCCTCCACCGCCCTCCGAGGGAGAGAATTCCACAGACTCACCACTCTCTGTAAGAAAAAGTGTTTCCTCGTCTCCGTTCTAAATGGCTTACTCCTTATTCTTAAACTGTGGCCCCTGGTTCTGGACTCCCCAACATCAGGAACAAGTTTCCTGCCTCCAGCATGTCAAAACCCTTACCAATCTTATATGTGTCAATAAGATCCCCTCTCATCCTTCTAAACTCCAAAGTTTACAAGCCCAGCTGCTCCATTCTCTCAACATTATGACAGTCCGGCCATCCCGGGAATTAACCTTGTAAACCTACGCTGCACACCCTCAATAGCAAGAATGTCCTTCAAATTAGGGGACCAAAACTGCACACAATACTCCAGGTGTGGTCTCACTAGGGCTCTGTACAACTGCAGGACCTCTTTGCTCCTTTATTCGATTCCTCTTGTTATAAAGGCCAACATGCCATTCGCTTTCCTCACTGCCTGCTGAACCTGCATGCTTACTTTCATAGACTGATGTACAAGGACCCCCCAGATCTCGTTGTACTTCCCCTTTTCCCAACTTGACGCCATTTAGATAGTAATCTGAATCTGCCATCCTGTTTTTGCTACTAAAGTGGATAACCTCACATTTATTCGCATTAAACTTCATCTGCCACGCATCTGCCCACCCCCCCCAACCTGTACAAGTCACCCTGCATTCTCATAGCATCCTCCTCACAGTGCACACTGCCACCCAGCTTTGCGTCATCTGCAAATTTGCTAATGTTACTTTGAATCCCTTCATCCAAATTATAGATCAGTTAGCCTGACATCGGTGGTGGGGAAGATGCTGGAGTCAATTATAAAAGATATATATGTATATACATTGATGTTTATCAATTATAAATTGATGTATATTGTATATAGCTGCGGCCCCAGCACCAAGCCTTGTTGTACCCCACTAGTCACTGCCTGCCATTCTGAAAGGGACCCGTTAATCCCTACTCTTTGTTTCCTGTCTGCCAACCACTTCTCTATCCGTGTCAGCACTCTACCCCCAATACAATGTGCCCTAATTTTGCCTACTAATCTCCTATGTGCGACCTTATCAAATGCTTTCTGAAAGTCCAGGTACACAACATCAACTGGCTCTCCTTTGTCCATTTTCCTAATTACATCATCAAGAAATTCCAAAAGATTACTCAAGCATGATTTCCTCTTCGTAAATCCATGCTCACTTGGACCGACCCAGTCACTGCTATCCAAATGTGCGGCTATCTCATCTTTTATAATTGACTCCAGCATCTTCCCCACCAATGATGTCAGGCTAACTGGTCTATAATTCCCCGTTTTCTCTCCCCCACCTTTCTTAAAAAGTGGGATAACATCAGCTACCCTCCAATCCTTGGGAACTGATCCTGAGTCTATAGAACATTGGAAAATTATCACCAATGTATCCACGATTTCTAGAGCCACTTCCTTAAGTACCCTAGGATGCAGACCATCAGGCCCTGGGGAGTTATCAGCCTTCAGTCCCACCAGTCTTTCCAACACCATTTCCTGCCCAATGTGGATTTCCTTCAGTTCCTCTGTCACCCCAATTCCTCTGGCCACTACTATATCAGGAAGATTGTTTGTGTCCTCCTTAGTGAAGACAGATTCAAAGTACCTGTTCAGCTCATCTGCCATTTCCTTGTTCCCCATAATAAATTCAAATTTTTCAGTCTTCAAGGGTCCAACTTTGGTCTTAACTATTTTTTTCCTCTTCACATACCTATAGAAGCTTTTACTGTCCTGCTTTATATTCTTGGCTAGCTTACCTTCGTACCTCATCTTTTCTCCCCGTATTGTCTATCTGGTTATCTTCTGTTGTTCTTTAAACATTACCCAATCCTCTTGCTTCCTGCTCATCTTTGCTACGTTGTACATCTTCACAAGATAGGGGATGTGGTTGCCCTTATGAGCACCAGTCACCAAGTTGGTTTATAAAATCATGTGAGATCGTCATTACTGAGTTAATCAATAATTAATATTCAGTCCTTTGAGATTAAGAATGACTTGCTTCCACTAAATTTCTGTGCATTTTGTGGGATCTGCAAACTTTATCTGGGAAATATGGTAGTTAAAAATGACAGTTTAAACGAATTAGAATTTAAATGGAACCTTGTGCTGCAAGTCAATGACTTCCAGATCCAAAATGAAGAGCTTGTAAAAGAAACTCGAATGCCAATGTTGACATCATGGACACATTTACTGTGTTAGAATTAAATTTTAATTACTTTGTGTTTCAGACAGCTACTAACATCTTCATACCAAGTATACATCCAGTCATACCCATTACACAGAACACAATGGTAGAAAGTGTCATGCTTTGAAATTAAACAGTAAAACTCATGAATTCCTACAACAGACGAGCTTCGGCCTACATTTCAGTTTTAAACTTTGCGAATTAATAAACTGAAGGCAAAAACAGTAATGGCAACAAATGTCGAAGGTTGCATTCCAGTTACCAACCTGAGCCAGGCATTTTGGACACCTCCAATCGCCCTTGGGAACGTCATGTAGGGGAGGAATCAGACAGAAAGTGTGGTAACTATCATCACACCCATCACAAAGCAAAAGTCGATCTTCTTCATTACCTTGTCCACATATCAGACAAACATACATGTCCACCTACAAAAAAAATCATGAAGTTCTATGAACCAAACCCTCAATAAATTGTTGCAGCATTTTTACTCTTGTCTACTATCAAGTATCCCTTAAATGCAACCATGTCACCTGCTCACCATTGAATAAAACAGTTTATTTTGAAAGTCCTTATTTGATTTATGGGTGACATGCCTTGATTACATTCATTTGGCAACACACATGCACACACACTTCCCCAAGCAATTAAGTCCTCATTCGAACCTGATACTACTAACCCTTTGGAGGCTCAGGCCCGATCATTCTCCATTTTGGCCCCAGACATTGCAATCTCCAAGACCCAGGCCCCAATATCCAGCAAATCCCACTACCCACTATTTCCACAGGCATCCCTCTCCTCCAAACATCCTTTGCCTCAAGGATTTGAGCTATGTACCCAAGGGTTCAGAATTTCTGGATCCTATTTTTAGATGAGCTCATTTTTACCCAAACTTAAAATATCTGCCAATGTAATTTAATGCTTCCATCTGTACATCTTATATTGCGTTCCATCTTTGGATCAATAGTAAACTTGGATGCACTCATGTTCAACTTACTTTATTTGGATGCATTTCCAATGTATATTCTAGCAAGACACAACACACTACAGGCCAATATGCCTACTTAGGAATCATAGTACTGTTATGATTTAAAATGCTATGTGCTCAGGTCCACCACTCCATAAAAGTGGCAACAGAAGTCAACAGAGTGGTAAAGAAGGCATATGGTGTGCTTGCCTTCAGGTGAAGCATTAAGTATAAGAGTCAGGAAGTAATGATGTACATTGATAGGATTTAGTTAGGCTGTATTTGGAGCATTGCATGCAGTTCTGGTCACCCCATTACAGGAGGGATGTGGGGTATTTGCATAGGGTACTTAGCAGGTTTACCTGGGTTAAGGGAAATTAGTTACAGGGAAAGATTTGACAGACTTGGATTGTTTTCTTTAGATGCAGGAAGTTGTAGGGAGACCTGATGGAAGAATATAATGAGAGACATAGAACAGAAAAATAGGTGCAGGAGTGGGCCATTCAGCCCATCGAGGCAGCACTGCCATTCAATATGATCCTGGCTGATCATCAGTACCACGTTCCTGTTTTTCCCCCCATATCCCTTGATTCCTTTAGCCCAAAGAGTTAAATCTAAATCTCTCGTGCAAACATCCAGTAAATTGGCCTCCACTGCCTTCTGTGGCAGAGAGTTTCACCAATTCACAACTCTCTAGGTGAAGGTTTTTCCTCATTTCAGTCCTAAATGGCCTACTCCTTATTCTTAAATTGTGATCCCTAGTTCTGCTCCCCCGACATTGGGAACATTTTTCCTGCATTTAGCCTATCCAATCCTTTAAGAATTTTACATGTTTCTATAAGATCCCCTCTCATCCTAAATTACTGTGACTACAAGCCCAGTCGACCCATTCTTTCATCAGATGTTTATGAGAGACCATGTGTCAGAAACTTTTCCCCCCAGGATAAAAAAAACTATTAGAGGACATAGCATTAATGTGAGAGGGGCAAAGTTTAAAAGACATGTGCAGGGCAACTTTTTAATTTACAGATAGTGGGGGGTGCCTGGAATACGCTGCTGGGGTTGATGGTTGAGGCAGATATGATAGTGGTATTTAAGAGACATTTGGATAGCTATATGGAGGGATGTGGGTTATGTGCAGGTAGATAAGAGATGGTCTTGACATCACGTTCGGCAGTGTGGGCTGAAGGGCATATTCTTGTGCTGTATTGATCGATATTCTCCAAGTCAGACGACAGTACAGAAACATGCCATGCTGACCATAAAGTAAACACCTATACTAATTCCATTTATTGGCACTCCACAGCTTTGTACGTCTAGGTGATTGATGTATTAATGTAATTACTTAATTGTTGTTAGAGTCTTACACCCCCTTGCAATAGGGACAAGTCTCTCGCCATCAATTATTTGAATGTCCCTCAATTTCGTATATATCAATCCGGCCCCTTCTTTTTGTGCTCTGCTCTCACACCATCCAGTCTGAAAAGATAGCAGTCGATATCCTAGTGAATCTCTCTGTGCTCTGTCCAGCAGAATCATATCCTTCCTATTCTGTGGAGACCAGAATTATACACAATAGCACACCTGTAGCCTAACCAATGTTTTTTTTACAGCTGTGCCATGAATTCCCAGCTCCTATTTTGTTTGCCTTCAGCTAATAATGCGAAGTATCCCATGTGCCTTCTTCACCATCAATCTACCTGCGCTGTCACTTTCAGGGATCTTTGAACTTTTACATCAAGGTCCCTCTGTTCGTCAATGCTCCCTAAGATTCTACCATTCAATGTCTTCTAGCCTATTAGTCCCCCCCCAAAGAATGTCATCACTCTCTTAGCAGGATTACATTTCATCTACCATTGCTCTGCACATCTCACGGAGTGATCGATATATACAAACTTGCTGATTATACTTCTTATATCCACATTTAAATAATTTGTCTAGATTACAGGCTTAAATAATTAGACAATATAAGGAGATTTCTTTGGCACACCTTAGTCCTAGGCTTCCAATCACAACGTTCATCCGCCTCAAACAGAGATACTACATTTGTTGTGGAATTTCCACGTTCTCACTGTGACCGCAAATGTTTCTTCCAGGTGCTCTGGTTTCCCCCAATTCAAAGATTTGCAGGTTTGTAATGTGTAGAGAGTGGATGCAAAAGTGGAATAACATTTAACCAATGTGTACTGGTGATCGATGGTCCATGTGGATTCAGTAATCCTGATAAGGGTGCTGGGGTGGGAGATTGCAACCTTCACGTGGTCTGCCGTTTCGACGAATGTAATCAACCTGGCATGCACAATCAAATAGAACAAGTTGTCCTCCAACTTTAGGCTGTGCACGCCATACGCAAGAAGATAAGAGTGTTTTTCCATGCTGCATCTTTCAATCAATCAATGACTTAACATAAAAGGTTATTGACCCAAAACCCGTTTCTCTCCTTACAGATGCTGTTCGACTTGCTGAATATTAATTTTCCTCTCACTTTCATGATTTTGTTAATTGCAGGCCATTGCACACCTAAATCAGACAGTGTGCAATGAAATCCACCTGCCTCAGTCTGTTTGCCACATTTGCACATTAACCCTCAAACATAATCACTTCGATTTCAATGGAAGGGTAAAGTGTTCCGCCATAACACAAGAAATATGATCAGGACTAGTCCATTTGACTCTCTACCATTCTTGAGCATCATGGCTGATCTTCTATCTCAGGCTACTTTTTCCTTAAACTAATGCACACTCCTTGATTCTCAATATCCAGAGATCCATGAATGTCTACTTTGAATGAAATTAATGACCGAGCTGTCACAATATTCCAGGGTAAAAAATTCCAGATATTCATTACTCAAGTGCAGAAATCTTACCTCACCTCAATACCAAATGGCCTCCTCTTCTTCTCAAACCACAAGCTTGGCCCTAGACCCCTCAGCCAGGAGGAAAACATCTCTCCGGAATATCACTTGTCAAGTTCTTTGTAATCTCATCCCATTCTACGGAATCACTTCAACAAAAAGCCCTGTCTGCTTTAATCTTCTTAAACCTACATACACTTCATTTTTTTTTCTTGAGCAAAATTACATCTTTCATCATCCAAGGTTCCCTGACATAACCTACTTATCCTTCTTCCTTTTAGATGTAGATCAGAGGTAAGGAGTGGGTTTACCTAATATTGGAGAATTCAATTCCACACCATTGGGATATTGGCTACACTGGCAGAATACAAGATGCTCATCTAGTTTGACTGAGGTCTCTCTCTGGCACTGAATGTGGCATAGGACAGACAGATCAGCAGTCCGCATGTGAATCAGAAAGGGAATTAAAATAGCTAGCAAAGGGAGCTAGGAGTGGACCTAGTGGACAGAGGCGAAGTTGTAACTAAATTTGCATGGGCAGACTGTACGATGTTAAATTGAATTCTCCAATTTCAAGTCAAAATCCACCCCCCCACCCCCGCATATATTTTTCCTTCAACTCTTGCTGCCACCATCATCCAAATCCTTTTCCCGCCACCTCCTCTATCCACTGCGCACCCATTCCTCTTTACTCCCGGTCCCCAATTTTTCTTCCTCCTCCATTGAGGTCTCTTCTACCAACCATTCTTCCTTTTAGTTATACAATCATTTGCTACCTTTCTGATCAGATTCCAACATCTGCACCCTTTTGACTTTTCCACATTACCCCCAGCCTCGATTACCTTCTCCACCCTCTCCCCTCCCACCTAACTCATCTGCCAACTAACCCCTGCTTACCTCATTCCATCCAACATGCCAGATCTTGATTCACACCAAGCCCTCAACCTTTTCAACCAACTGTCTCCCCTACACCCCATTAGTCTGAACACAGGTCCCAACCTAAAACACCATCTATCCATTTCCCTCCACAGATATTGTCCAACCTGCTGATTTCCTCCAGCAGTTTGCTTTTTTTTAAACTCGAGATGCAAAATGGCCTTTTCTATAGTATTTTCCACAATGTCGATCCAGAAAAATATTATAAACATTTCATAAAATGTCATTTGACTACTTACCACTTCTCATGATTTATTATCCATTTTCTTGCAACATAGGAGGGTATTCAGTTCTTACTATGTACAAGTACATGCCGTCAGCCAAAGCATACCTAACAACTTATTCCATTATTTATTTTCCTGTAACCTATTCACTCACATGCCCATCAGCTCTTCCTTGATTCTCTACTCACCCTAGACATGGGGTAATTTCAGTACCAATTAATCTATGAATGAGCAAATCTTTGTGAAGTGAGAGTTGTATTGAGAGTTCTCCTCAAATTACGACTTGAAAGTCCAGCATTTTAATTGCCTGGAAGACTTTATCCCCCTTTCTCTGCATTGTTGGTAACAAGGTGGATGACCGAGTAGTCCTGTACAGGAAAGATGTGGAGGCTTTGGTGAGGGTGCAGAAGGTTTACGAGAATGCTGCTTGTATTGGAGGCTACTAGCTGGAAGGAGGTGTTGGACTAACTTGGGTTATTTGCCCTGGGGTGGAGGTGGTTGAGATCTGACAGAAGCCAAAAAAAAAAAAAATTATGAAGCATAGATAGGACAGACAATCAGGACTTTTTTCCCCACCATGGTAATGTCAACGACAAGATGGCATAGCTGTACGGTCAGAGGGGAAAGCATAAAGGAGATGTGCTGCCATGGGTGGAAACAAAGAACCAATTCCCCAACAGTTTCCAAAAATGGACAATCTGTTCCAGTCATTGGTGTTTGGATCAGTGCTATTTATTTTATCATACTGAAAGCTGAGCTGTATATTTGCTGTTTAATTGCCTGAGGCTGCAGCGAATCGTCCGATCAGCTGAGAAGGTTGTTGGCTGTAACCTTCCCTCCATTGATGAACTGTATACTGCAAAGGCCAGGAAGTGAGCGGGTAAGATCATCTCTGACCTCTCTCACCCTAGCCACAAACTATTTGAATCACTTCCCTCTGGAAGGCGACTCCAGACTGTCAAAGCTGCCTCAGCCAGACAAAAAAACTGCTTTTTTTCCCCCTTGAGTAGTAGCTCTACTCAATAACCAAAAATCTGTAGCCTCCTTTTGCTTTGGCATTTCATTTAATTCACATGCTTAATTAATAATGTTTTATTATTAATGTTTTATGTATCATTCTTGACTGTCACCATATGTCATTTCACTTGCGGGCAGAGCACCAAGGCAAATTCCCTGTATGGGAATACTTGGCCAATAAACTTATTCATTCATTCAAATGTATATGCTGACCTATGTGATAAGCATACAGAGAATACAGTGTTAGCTAAATAAATGATGTCAAGAATATTACAACTATCCCTTTCTTGCCTCCCCAAACCCATTGACACCCCAACCAACCACCAATAAAAACTAATCTGAGAATATTTACAATATTAGAGGCAATGGTACTTCTGTTGTTTCGCAGTGTCCTAGTTCGCTCAGGATCATTAATGCGGTTTTCACTTCCTTCCTTCTTCACTCCAGTAATATTGTATTTTTCTGAAATTTAGAGAAAGACAATTTTCACTTCTGAACAAATTGAGTATGAAGAATTGCAATGCACACTATCCAGGAGAAACAAAAACTGGATGCATAAAGGTCTTGCTTTTCAATAAAAATATTACATAAATCTAGATATCTCACATATTTGAAAAATTATTTTTAAGTTACAGGCATTAAAAAATGGTTATGGGCAAGAAGAAATGGTGCCAGAATGGAACTTAATTATAGACACTGCAAAGTAAAGACAATTTCTGCAAAAAACTAGCCAAAGCAATGTTTCTCACCCCAAAAGTAAAAAGAGAACCTCTCGTATGCACTGGTCTCCTGTTCAGAAAACTTCAGAACTAGGCAAGGCCGGGCATTTATTCATCTCCCATTTGAATGAATACAATGACTAATCCTCATAGATTAAGGATGTAAGTCAATGTAACTAGTTATGTGCTTGAAAAACTTGTACAGCAAACTTGAAATTTACGAGTCGCCTTTAAATACTGGAGGGGTGCCGGAAGACTGGAGGGTAGCAAATGTGCCTTTATTTAAGGGCTGCAGGGAAAATGCTGGGAACAATAGGCCAGTGAGCTTAACATCCATAGTTGGAAAGTTGCAAGAGGGTTTTCTGAGGGATAGGATATACAGTGGCTTGCAAAAGTTTTCATACCCCTTGAACTTTTCCACATATTGTCACGTTACAACCACAAACGTAAATGTATTTTATTGGGATTTTATGTGATAGACCAACACAGAGTGGTGCATAATTGTGAATTGGAAGGAAAATGATACATGGTTTCCAAATTTTATTACAAATAAAAAACTGAAAAGTGTGGTGTGCAAAAGTATTCTGCCCCTCTGAGTCAATACTTTGTAGAACCACCTTTCGCTGCAATTACAGTTGTAAGTCTTTTGGGGGTATGTCTCTACCGGCTTTGCACATCTAGAGAGTGAAAATTTTGCCCATTCTTCTTTGCAAAATAGCTCAAGCTCAGTCAGATTGGATGGAGAGCGTCTGTGAACAGTGATTTTCAAGTCTTGCCAGAGATTCTCAATTGGATTTAAGTCTGGACTTTGACTGGGCCATTCTAACACATGAATATGCTTTGTTCTAAACCATTCCATTGTAGCTCTGGCTGTATGTTTAGGGTCGTTCTCCTGCTGGAAGGTGAGCCTTCGCCCCAGTCTCAAGTCTTTTGCAGACAACAACAGGTTTTCTTCCAAGATTGCCCTGTATTTGGCTCCATCCATCTTCCCGTCAACTCTGACCAGCTTCCCTTTCCCTGCTGAAGAAAAGCATCCCCACAGCATGATACTGCCACCACCATGTTTCACAGTGGGGATGGTGTGTTCAGGGTGATGTGCAATGTTATAGTTTTCCACCACACATAGCGTTTTGCATTTAGGCCAAAAACTTCAATTTTGGTCGCATCAGACCAGAGCACCTTCCTCCACATGTTTGCTGTGTCCCCCACACGGCTTGTGGCAAACTGCAAACGGGACTTCTTATGGCTTTGTTTCAACAATGGCTTTCTTCTTGCCACTCTTCCATAAAGGCACGATTTGTGGAGTGCACGACTAATAGTTGTCCTGTGGACAGATTCTCCCGCCTGAGCTGTGGATCTCTGCAGCTCCTCCAGAGAGCATCTTGGCTGCTTCTCTGATCAATGCTCTCCTTGCCCGGCCTGTCAGTTTAGGTGGACGGCCATGTCTTGGTGGGTTTGCAGTTGTGCCATACTCTTTCCATTTTTGGATGATGGATTGAACAGTGCTCCGTGAGATTGGGATTTTTTTTATAACCTAATCCTGCTTTAAACTTCTCCACAACTTTATCCCTGACCTGTCTGGTGTGTTCCTTGGGCTTCATGATGTTGTTTGTTCACTAATGTTCTCCAACAACCCTCAGGCCTTCACAGAACAGCTGCATTTATACTGAGATTAGATTACACACAAGTGGACTCTATTTACTAATTAGGTAACTCCTGAAGGCAATTGGTTGTACTGAATTTTATTTAGGGGTATCAGAGTAAAGGGGGCTGAATTCTTTTGCACGCCACAATTTTCAGTTTTTAATTTGTAAAAATATTTGAAAACCATGTATCATTTTCCTTCCACTTCACAATTGTGCGCCAATTTGTGTTGGTCTATCATATAAAATCCCAATAAAATACATTTACGTTTGTGGTTGTAACGTGACAAAATGTGGACAAAAAGTTCAAGGGGTATGAAAACTTTTGCAAGCCACTGTACAGGCATTTAGACAAACAATGCTGTACAGGGATTATCAACATGGTTTTGTATGTTGGAGGTCACGTCTCACAAATCTGATTTTAGTTTTTTGAGGACGTGACCAAAAAAGTTGATGAGGACAGCGCTGCAGATGTTATATATATGGACTTCAGTAAAGCATTCGACAAGGTTCCTCGTGGTAGGCTGCTCTGGAAGGTTAGATTGCATGGGATCCATGGAGAAATAGTTGAAAGGATAGAAAAGTTGGAAGGAAGCAGAGGGTGATGGTGGAAGGTTGCTTCTCAGAACGATGCCTGTGACTAGTGGTTTGCCTCAGGATTCGGTGCTGGGTCCGTTACTGTTTGTCATCTATATCAATGATTTGGATGAGAACATACACGGCAAGGGTAGCAGGTTTGCAGATGATACAAAAGTGGAAGAATTCACAGATCGTGAAGATGGTTGTGAAAAATTGCAGCAGGATCTTGATCAATTGGCCAATGGGCGCTGAGGAATGGTTGATGGAATTTAATGCAGAAAAATGTGAGGTGTTGCATTTTGGAAAGCCTGGGTAGGACGTACACAGTGAATGTTAGGGCTTTGGGTAGCTTCGTAGAGCAGAGGGATCTAGGAGTGATGGTGATGAAGTTGGAGTTGCAGGTAGATCGGGTGGTCAAAAGGGTTTTTGGCACATTGGCCTTCATCATCCAGAGCATTGAGTATAGAAGTTGGGAGGTCATGTTGCAGTTGTGGAAGACGTCGGTAAGGCCACATTTAAAGTATTGAGTTCAGTTCTGGGTACAATGTTATAGGAGATATGTTGTCAAGCTGGAAAGGGTACAGAGAAGATTTACAAGGATGTTGCGAGGACTAGAAGGTCTGAGCTATAGACAGAGGTTGAGTAGTCTGGGACGCTATTCCTTGGAGCACAGGAGGATGAGGGGAGATCTTGTAGAGGTGTATAAGATCATGAGAGGAATAGATTGGGTAGATGTACAGTCTCTTGCCCAGAGTATGTAAATCAAGGACCTGAGGACATAGGTTTAAGGTGAAAGGGAAAAGATTTAATAGGAATCTGAGGGGTGACTTTCACACAAAAGGCAGAAGAGGTAGGGACTATCCCAACTTAAGCAGTTAGACAGGTACATGGATAGAACAGGTTTGGAGGGATATGGACCAAATGCTGGCAGGTGGTACTAGTGTATCTGGGACATGTTGGACGGTGTGGGCAGGTTGTGCCGATGAGCCTGTTTCCACACTATCACTCTATGACACTGTCACTCAATGCTTGCCCGATTTCAAAGTAGTTAACTGAATTGTTAATGGAAACATGTGGTTTCAAAACAAAGTCAATCAAACTGCCAAATGCTGAGCAGGTGTTAAGGTAAAATTACTGAAACAAGGGACTAGTTTTAAAGAGCAATTATAAATGAAACGAAGTAGAATTCAACATTTTCAACAAATTACAATTAGCTGGGGAGAAAAATGTTCCTGCTCGCCATCCCATCAAACACCTGAAGATTACACAGGTAAAGACATAACAAAGTGAACAAATGTAATTGAATCTAATGGCAAGTTATTGCTGTACCCAATTGTGTGCCAATTTTTTTTTTAAACTTTACATCCCAACTCAATGAAAAGGTGCCAACCAAGCAACCGAGCTTGCAAACAAAAAATTCACGTGTTCAGTCTCTGATGCAAAATGTATTGAAAAAAAAAATTGGGGGAGAAATACTGAACTGTTCTTCGAAATATGACCAAAATCCATTCAGAAGAGAAAAAATGTTATACTTCATACCATTTTCACATTTCATTGATCCACTCCTTGTTTTTGGTCGCAAGTCACGAGCATGAACATCAGTGATGTCACTGGGCTCTGTCTTTACATCACCCACCTGTAAATTAAAAAATACTCCGTCTCAATGAAACCCTTTCATATTAAGATTGATATGGAAATGTCATAAATTGATAGTATGTTAAATTTGGAACATGCTTTTTAAATTCAGCAGTTTCAAGTAAGCTTAGAGTTTCACATGTAAATCAAAACAGATGCCAGATTTGCGCAAATTCATTCAATGATCTGGAAATTAGTCAGGCTAATTAACAAGATATTGCCGGATACTGACAAACCAATGACATAGGTACTTTCTCAGTGTCCTGCGCAATAATTCATATAATTGTGATAAATATTAATCAGCAGCTGCAATTTAAGATGCGAGAGAGTGGGAGATAGAGGCCTGGAACATTAACTTAGTTGTGCTCCACCCCTTCATAGATGCTGAGTGACAGCTTTATGTTCTTATTTCATATTTCAGTTTCCTCCCACATCCAAGTGACATCTGGGTTTGAAGTTAATTGGCCTCTAAATTCCTTTTAATGTGTAGGGAGTGGAATAACAGAATTAGTGTGAATGGGGGACATAGATTATCACTGTGGCCAGAGGGACTGTTTGCACACTGTCTTTAAAAAAAAATCCTAAGCAAAGCTGTTTCTAAATTGCAAAATAGTAGCAGATTTTAAAACTTAAAGGTGTGGTACTGGTAGGATCAACAACCCAAACCATGTCACTAGTTCTTGTATTTTAAAACAGGATTTCAAGTTTATTTTTAAATCCCCAACACAGCTGACACGATTCTCTTCATTTTAAGACAATTATTACTAGCAATCACAATTTTAACAGTTGTTAATACATTTTACAAGTTCTGTCTTCAGACTATGATTACAGGCAATCCACATGTTAAAACATAATGAAAATTCACGCTTACAGAATTCACAAATCACAACTCAAAAATTAAAAATAAAGAATAAGATTTGTTCGCATATAATGTATATATTAATTTTTTTTTTAAATCATTTTTTTAAAAACACTCGTTTCTTGATGTGTGACAGAAAACCACGCTATGGACTGTATTCTTGGAACACAAAGCATTTGTATTGCAGGCTCGCCTGTAGCTGGTTATGTATTTAAACAAATGTATTTTTTAATCGCATAAATAGATGAATAGCTGATTTTGCCTGCAAAAAAAAAAAATTGTGCACCATGAAAATATAGTGTACGTACTTGAAGAACATTTTAAATAAATGACACAAACTTAAGATTGATGTCTGAAATTCTGTTTAAGATCAAGTTATCCTTCCACACATCAATTTTTATTTGTTGATTCATTCTGCATGGCAAACAAGGTAAAACTATGCCATCACTTGTACTATCACACCTACCTCTGAACGCATACGTTTTGCACGTCGTGCTGGTACGGTCATCTCTGAGGATTGCACAGACTGCCTCTGAACTATATCATGTGGCTTGTACTCTTGGTCTTTCTCATCATTGATCAGACTTGGCTTCTGTACACACTGAAAAAAAGTATACAGTAATTAATTGCTGCAGCATTTGATGAATTACTTATGGAGTAAAAACATTAGTTCTTTGTGCTTACTAATAAAATTTAGTCATGAAATGTACATCACTGGCATGACGAGCTGCTCCAAGACAGGCAGCAATCGGCTGTCCTGTTGAAAGATGTAGATGAAGAATTTGCAGTCAACAGAAAGAATGTTTAAGAAAATGACTCCATAAAGATGTATTTACTGGCAATTACTTTAGCCCTTTTGATCTTACCAAAACCCTCTGAAAACCTAATGGCTTCCATAGTTCCCTATTATCTAATTTTACTTGTGACAGAAGTCGAAGAGAATAATCAAATATGATTTTGGTTTCTTAAACCCAAGCTGATTCTTCTCAATTCTATTATTCTTTTCTAGGTGTACTGTTATTAATAAAAAATACGAACATTTTTATGATGCAAGTCAGGCATCATCTCTGGAGAACATGGATAGGTATAGGTTTGGACTGATTGAAACTATCTTGGTGATCGGGATAGAAAGAAAGTTCAGAGGAGCAGAATAAAGGCTGGCAGTTAATAACTGGATACAGGCAAGGGGGTGGGGATTTGATGGAAAGATGCCCCGTCCTTCTCTCCCAACACCCCCTTCTTTCCCCTCCTTTGCTCCGGTGGGGCACAGACTCATACCAATTTCTCCGCTCCTCTTCCACTACATTCCTT
The DNA here is from genome assembly GCA_963514005.1 of Raja brachyura. The sequence continues at coordinate 15,331,153 of OY740804.1, read as the reverse complement.
TCTCCAGCTTCACAGCTCGCAACTCAATACTTTTGTTTCACACCTCCTGTCCTCACCTTTGTTTCACACCTCCTCCTCAACCACTCCCCTGTGCCCCATGGACTCACACTCATTTCTCCCCTCACCTCTCATTCTTTCCCCATGCTTCACAAAGCACAATCCTTCAAGCCTTTTGTCTCACACCTAGTCTTTTCATCTCTGTCCAACATCTGCCCATCAATTTCCACCCCCCCCCTCAACAATACTACCTGCCAGGCTTTGACCTGCCGCTCCTCTCCTTTAGCTTTATTCCCATCCCGCAATCAGTCTGAAAGATCTTGACCTGAAACGTCACCTAGCCATGTTCTCCGAAAATACTGCCTGACAAGCTGAGTTACTCCAGCACTTTGTCTTGTTTTAAACATACTGGTAGTTCAATTTCTACCCTCCCTCAAAGTATTAGTGGGGCCACATATGCTAACATTCCAGTATCTACAGAATTGAAAAATGTTAGGAAAATATGCATTATATCTAGAGCCACTTTTCATCACTCGTCATTTTGATTTACATCAGAACTCCAGCTCATCAACCTATCTGGTATGCTTTTTCCGAATTTGAGTAGTTATCATATAATCTTACAGAGCATTCTCAAGAAATCTAACTTTATAGAAAATAATGTTTGTAAAACAATTGCATCATTAGGGGTAAGGGCTTAGCACTTGAGTGTTCCAGGCCCACAATGAGGTTTTTTTTTTTACTGCAAGCTAAAAATACTAAAGGCTCTATATTGCATTGATTAGTAATATTGCAGAATATTATGATTGGTATTGGTTTATCATATACTGAGATAGCATGTAAACAAAGTTTTTCACTGTATCTACACAACCCATTGAGTACAATCAAGTCATACACAAGTACAACAGCTAGTGCCAGCAAAGAGAAAAATAGCATTACAATGACAGAGAATGTGCAGATTAAAAAAAGGTAGAAAAGCCACCATTAGTTGATAAGAGGAATGTTCAGTTCAGTCCAATTGATACCAGCCGGGATGAGGCTATTCCCGAATCTGGTGGTGCATTCTCCTAAGATCGTTTCGCCGAACACCTCCGCTCGGTCCGCGATAACCAACCCGACCTTCTGGTGGCTCAGACTTCAACTCCCCCTCCCATTCCGTATCCGACCTCTCTGTTCTGGGCCTCCTCCATGGCCAGAGTGAGCAACACCGCAAATTGGAAGAACAGCACCTCATATTCCGCTTGGGGAGTCTGCATCCTCTTGGTATGAACATTGAATTCTCTCAATTCTGTTAACCCTTGCCGTCTCCTCCCCTTCCCACCTCTCCCTCAGCCCTCGGGCTCCTCCTCCTCTCTACTTTCTTCCCCCGCCTCCCCCCACCAATCTGAAGGAGGGTTTCGGCCCGAAACGTTGTCTATCTCCTTCGCTCCATAGATGCTACTGCACCCGCTGAGTTTCTCCAGCATTTTGTGTCCCCTCGATTTTCCAGCATCTGCAGTTCCTTCTTTAAAACAACATGCTGCCTGACCCGCTGAGTTACTCCAGCATTTTGGTGAGTTATGAGCCATGTTATCAGTAAACAGTTCTTGTCATTCAGGGCTCACCCACTTTGTAATGCAATCTTTGGTAGAATATGGAACATAGTCTGGAAATACTATTCATAGAAGCTGTGCAATAGTTCCATGCTGAAATAAAATTGAAAGCCAAGCTCACCAATTCCCTCTCAATAAACGTTATTCCCTTTATCCTGTAACCGTACACTCTGGACGGCTCGATTGTAATCATATATAGTATTTCCGTTGACTGGATAGCACGCAACAAAAAGCTTTTCACTGTACACCAACTAAACTAAAATAAACAAAAGATAGATGGAAAGTGCTGGAGTAATTCAGCAGGTTAGGCAGCATCTCTGGAGAAAAGCAATAGGTGTTGTTTCGGGTCGAGACACCTTCATCAAACCCAAAATCATCACCTGTTCCTTTTGCACAGAGATGCCGCCTGACCTGCTGAGTTACTCCAGCATTTTGTGTGTATCTTCAGTGTAAACAGGTATCTGCAGTTCATTTTGACACTCCTTAAACTAAACAAAGTTGTCCACATTTCTTTCTATGAACCTGCATTTTTGAAAAGAGTATCTGAAGCATTTAGCTCAGATCAGAAGGTTGCATCTGCAAAGAAACTTGCCCTCATACATCATAAACTGGTAGCTGAATCCCCTACCCCCCTCCTTTTTTGTCAGTATTTCCCGACTGCTGACCTTCGCAAATTCTAGCCAGTTCACAGGCAAGGAAACAAAGCAAAACAGAGACATAAGAGAGCGTGAACATTGTCACAGACTCTGCCCATCACAAAAGCAAAGTAAGTTTTTCTCTTGAGGTTTAGTTTAGTATAGAGATACAGGGCGGAAGCAGGTCTTTCGGCCCAGCAAGTCCGGGCCGTCCAGCAATCCCTGCACACTAGCACCATCCTACACACACTAGAGACAATTTACAATTACACCAAGCCAATTAACCTACAAACCTGTACATCTTTGGAGTGTGGGAGAAAACTAGAGCTCCAGAGGAAAATGTACAAACCACAGTCACGGGGAGAACGTACAAACCCCGTGCAGACAGCACCGGTAGTCAAGATTGAACCCGGGTCTCTGGCGCTGTAAGGCAGCAACTCCACCACTGGCCAGTGCACTAGTATTTTGGATTTCACATCAGCTGCCTGAGGTCAGCACTGTGATGAATATTCACGTAAAACGAGGTATAGTGAGATGTATTTGTTTGTTCCGTGCTTTACCGGTCAGCAGAAAGACTACACATGATTAGAATCAGGCCGTCCACAGTGCACAGATACAAGATGTACAGTTTAGTTTAGTTTATTGTCATGGAATCAAGGGATATGTGGAGGAGGCAGGCACTGGGTTACTGATTGTGGATGTTCAGCCATGATCACAATGACTGGCTGTGCTGGCTCGAAGGGCCAAATGGCCTCCTCCTGCACCTATTTTCGATGTTTGGCTCCTGCATGGTTTATTCTTTTTTGCCACTGTTTCTCAGATCTCCGATGAGTGCTTTTTGCTCCTTCACAGAAAGTTTTCCATTAAGATCTGACTAATCTTCAACATTTCACTTCTGGCACTCAGCCCAAACCCACGAGTTACTCACGAGTCAATACGGTAAACTCACGGGCTACTACGGTATTACAACGAGTTTAAAAGTTTCAAATTTTTCCTTCAAGAGTTAATTTGACTCGTGGAAATCTTTCAACGCGATGAAAATGTTCACGAGTTAACAAGTTTCCCCAAGTATCTGCCGTTAGCATTACGCGTCGCTAAGTTACATCCACGAGTTCCGACGTTCCTGCTTTATAGGTTTTCTTACCTAGTTTAGCATTGGCGAATAAAATCGTGCTAATGTTAAAAGGTGTACAATCTTCTTTTGCCATTTTTAACCAATTTGGTTGTTTATCTAATTCATCCAGCCAAAAATTCATATTTTTAATACTAACTGCCCAGTAATAAAGCATAAAATTTGGCAATGCTAGACCTCCATTTATTTTTGATTTACATAAGTGTTTTTTATTTATTCTATGGCTCTTATATTCCCAGATAAAATTGGTAACTATGGAGTCAACTTTTCTTTTTAAAGTTTTTAGGAAGGTATATTGGTATCAATTGGAAAAGATATAGTATTTGTGGAATAAAAGATAGGTAATGTTTTCCAATATAAAATATTCTTATTTAGTTTATTCAGTAATAGTGGGAAATTAGATTTAAATAAAGAATCATATCTTTTTGTTACCTGAATTTCAAGATATTTTATTTTTTCTTTTGCTATCTTAAAAGGATATTGTTGTAATGTATGTAAATTATTTACCATTATTGGCATAAGTTCACTTTTGTTCCAATTAATACTATATCTTCAAAACAAACCAAATTCAGTTATCAAATTTAATAAATTTAAAATACTAATTTCCAGTTTTGTAATATAAAATAATACATCGTCAGCATATAAGGAGATTTTATTTTCAGTTTCTCTAGTTTCGTACCCATATATTTCAGGATGTAATCTCACACTTTGAGCTAATGATTCAATTGCAAGTGCGAACAATAGTGGGGATAAGGGACAACCTTGTCTACAGCCAAGGGATAAATTAAATTTAGTTGATAACATTTGATTTGTTAATATTCTAGCTGTTTGATTAGCATATAATAATTTAACCCATGATATAAACTTCTCTCCCAACTTAAAAGTTTCCATGACCGAAAACAGATAAGACCATGCCACCTGGTCAAAGGCCTTCTCCGCATCTAATGAAATAATTACTAGGTCTTTATTAATACCTCTTTTCGAATATATAATATTGAATAATCGTCTCAAATTATATGAACAATATCGTTTTGGTATAAATCCTGTTTGATCCAGATGAATTAATTTGTTGATCACTGAGCTTAGTCTTTGTGCTAGTATCTTTTGATCAGTGTGTTTAAAAGTGCTATAGCTCTATATGATCCTGGATCATCCAGATCCTTATCTATTTTTGGTATAAGCGTTATAATAGATTCATTTAACGTTTCTGGTAATTTCTGTTGGGTATAAATGTGTTCATAAAGTGTCTTTAAACGTGGTACAATCAAATCATAGAATGTTTTATAAAATTCCGAACCAATACCATCTGGTCCAGGAGTTTTACCATTTTTTAATAATTTAATAGATTCTTCGATTTCTTTTACTGTTATTTCAGCATTTAATGATTGTATATTTTCTAAATCCAACCCCTTTAATTTATATATTTTTTAAAATGCTTCCATTCCCATCCGGTTTTCTGCAGTTTTAACTGAATACAAGTTTTCATAATATTGCAAAAATCTCTCATTAATATCTCTAGGATGTACTAGTAGTTCGCCATTGTGTGATTTAATCCTATGGATTATTTTTTTCTCCCTCCAGTTTCCGTAATTGACGGGCCAATAATTTTTGGGGTTTATCTCCAAATTCAAATTGTAATTGTTTGGTATATTGATAGAGTTTTACCACTTGATCTGAATATATTTTATTTAATTTGTATTTCAATACAGCAATTTTATTATGTTTTATCATAGTTGGGTTAGCAGCATTCTCTGTATCTAATTGTTTAATCTCCTTTTCCAATGCCTGTTGTTCCCTCCGATTCTCTTTGTTAAAAAATGCTTGAGAAGAAATCATAATTCCACGAGTAAATGCTTTAAAAGTTTCCCATAATAGAGATGAAGATATTTCCATTAATCATTTATTTCAAAGAAAGTCTTAACCCGTTCTGTTATATATTTCTGAGTTACTTTGTCCTTTAAAATTTGTGGGTTAAGTCTCCACTGTCTCGGTTTTTCCATTTTACCATTTATTTTGATCATAAATGTTAAAGGTGCATGATTTGAGATGGTAATATTATGGTATTTTGAATTATAAGTGAGTGAGATAAGTTTAGAGTCTACCAGAAAATAGTCTATTCTTGAATATGTTTTATGTACAGGTGAATAAAATGAATATTCTCGTCCCGTTGGGTTTTCTATTCTCCAAACGTCTTTAATATTACTAGTATTTATGTATGCATTCAGTAAGTCACTTGAATGCAATTTGATTTTCCGTTGCTTTAATGATCTATCTAGATAAGAATCTAGGGTACAATTTAAATCTCCTCTAATTATTAAGTTGTGTCGTGTTAATTCCGGGATGGTATTAAATATTTTCTTAAAGAACAATGAGCTGTCAAAGTTTGGTCCATAAACATTGACAAAAATCATTTTTTGTGCATTAAGTTATCCTATTACAATAATATCTGCCGTCACTGTCATTTATAGTTGATGTGTGTTTAAATACAGTGCCTTTACGAAATAATATTGCTACACCTCTAGATTTATGTGTAAAAGAGGAATGGTATACTTTATCTATCCATTTAGCTTTCAATCTATGCTCTGCATCTTTTTTAAATGCGTCTCTTGGATGAAAGCTACATCTATTTTAAGTGCTTTTATATGTGCTAATACTTTACCTCTCTTTACTGGCTCATTAATGCCTTTAACGTTCCAGCTACAAAACATTATTCCTTCATTCCCCATATTCGTGTTTAAGTCTTGCATCTTTTATTTAGGGGGGTCTATAATAGAGCAAATGGTTCAATTCGACAGACCCGACCTTGCACCTGAACTCCAAATAGACGAATTTCAAGACTCTTGAGTGTCTAGCACATATATATCTCCTTTGATTATATTTATAACTCCATTCATATTTAAAATAATAAAGATAGATGAAGAGATTAGTAATGTGTGCGAAGATAGAAAAAACTACATCTAGTGTTAGTGTAGTTAGTGAAAGCCATTCTAACATGGCTAAGCATCTACTGACTTGCGTAGTTGATGTTGGTAACTTATCAGCTCCTTGGTTTCTTAAGATTACTATACCATAACAGTCTCTTACCGGGGATATTAAATTCTAGAGTATACAAATTCCGTTAGTCCGGAATGTGAAGATACATATATTTAAAACATTAAGTAAATATAATAAAAAAAGGAATTAAAAAAACCTCATAGGGGAAAGGAAGGAGAATTAAAAAAAGGGGAAAAAAAGGACGAATGAAATCTCACTATATATTCTGCGCAATTATAATTATTATTTATCTAATTCTAAGTAATTCAGTTATAATTAAATATTAGTCATTAATGATAATTATTAATTCTGATTAATAGTAACACCGCACATTGTTAGTATTTATTAGTTATTAGTATTAGTAGTGCTACTATTCTAAATATTAGTATCCATAGGAGAGTTTCCAATCCGCTTATTTCTCCAGTGTCCTTAAACAAGTCCTTAGTTCCATCCAATCTGGCTAAGTCAGTTTATTCCTTGGTGTTGTTCAATTTTAGAGATATTATTCAATCTTCCTCACTCTTTAGTCTTCTGGGCAAAGTCCAATGCGTCCGAAGGATTGGTGAAAAAAATATTCTTTCTGGTTGCGAGTAACTCTTAAGGTAGCTGGATACCTCAGACCATACTTCAAATTCTTTACTTCCTTCAAGATTCTTTTAGTCTCCTTAAACGCATTTCTTTTCCTGGAGACTTCTGCTGGGTAATCTCGATAAATACTGATCTTATCACCTTCATATGTAAGATTTCTGCTTCTTACAATTTTTGCCATCATCTCCTCCAGGACATGATCATATTGAACTTTTATTATCATTTGTCTTGATCGTGTCTTGTTGGATCGTGTCTGACGTCTCATCACTCTATGAGCTCGAGCAAGTAAAGGCTTATGATCCAGAGACAAAACTTTTTGCAATAAGTTTGCAGTAAATTCTCTGGCACCTTGGTTCGCCTCTCCCTTCTCGAATACCCACAATTCTCAGGTTCGGTCTTCTCTGGCGTCCTTCCAATTCAGTACATTTATCAGTTATTTTGCCCAGCAGTGTAGTTAGACGTTGATTTTCGGTGATGAGTGTTTTCATAGTCCGAGCACTTGTTTCGGCTATCTCCTCAAGGCTCTTTATGATTGTCGACTGTTGATTCAGCGTGTCTTCCACGGGCACCATCTTTTCTTCTATTTCAGTTGCCAGCTTACTGATTTTAAAATCTATTTCATTTGATGTAGTTGTAGCCTGTTCAACCAGTATGTCAGCAATTTCCTTCTTCAATTTTTCAGATAATTCCGCAACCGTGGAGTTAATTTCAAATTTTAACTCCTTCATCCCCTCTTTGATTTTTTTTACTTCTTCCTTAAAATTAATTTTCTTTAATACTTCATTCATTTTTACAAGTTATTTTCCAAGTTCATCCTTCAGCTCTGCAATTTCTTGTGAAATAAAATTTCTGAGTTCCTCACCTTCTGTTTATTTCTTTGCTTTTTTCGACACATCTTCTTGGGATAGCGTCCTACCCGTTCCCCAGGCTTCCATCGGGCCTTGTTCTGGTTCTGCCGGTTTAAGCCTTGTAATTCGAGATTTCGTTTTTTCAGCGGGGGGGCTGCGCTGCATAGGCATTGTAAGTCGCGCGCCTGATGACGTCACTCACGGCAGCCGGTACCGAAGCAGCAGGCAGCAGATAGGTGTTTTCTCCCCGGTAATTTCAGCTTTTTTCAAGAGAAGCTGGTTGGCGTGGCTCCCTAGCCCTCCATAGCGCCACCGGAACTGACGCAGCCCTTGCTAACCACTCCCCCATCATCTAGTATAACTGTGACCTTCCAACCCATAGCTCTCTCTCTAGTGTCCGTGACAGACCACGTACAGCTAGGGCAGTGATGTGTGTGTTTAATTAATAAAGTTGTAGTAAAGATTCATCTGTGTATGTGCCTATTCTTTACACATATTATGGTAGAAATTTCATGTACATCAATCATACATTATTAATATTATCAATTGAATCATTCGGCCTCTAATAGTTTTTTGTTTTGTTTTTATAGATTAAGAGTAATAAAGAGAGAAAAAGAGAAAATAAAAAATCATAAGGAATGGAATAATTTACCATTAATACATCGGAGATAAGATAAAGGAATATAAAGTATAACTTTTCATCTAATCCCGAGTCCAAGTTTCAGTTAGGTTCCCCTGCCGACCCAATCTACCCTTTTAAGTAATCGATGAAAGAAAACCATATTCTAACAAAGAGTTCATGTTTATCCATTAAGGCAAATCTGATTCTTTCCAGGTGTAGGGTCTCCGACATTTCCATAATCCACATTTTAATTGTGGGGGTTATAGGGCCTTTCCAAAATGTTAATATTAATTTCTTCCCAATTATTATACTGTAATCTAGGAAATGTCTTTGGCTTATTGTAAGTGTTAAACTTTGTTCTGATATTCCAAGTATTATAAGTTTTGAGTCCGGATCCAGTTTAGTATTAATAACTTCAGAAGTTATTCTAAAAATCTCAATCCAGACATTTTTAATTTTTATACAGTTTGCAAAATTATGCGTTAAGTTAGCCTCTAGATGCTGACATATATCGCAGATAGGAGAGACATGTGGAAAGATTCTATTCAGTTTAACTTTTGAGTAATGTAATCTGTGTAATACTTTAAATTGTATTAAAGCATGTCTGGCATTTAACGAGCATTGATGTATATATTGTAAACTTTTGTCCCAAATATCTTTCGTTATGGGTTGGCTTAATACATTTTCCCATGTACGTCTATGTGATTCCGTCGATGGTACCTCCCTATCTAAAAGAACATTATAAATATAAGTTGTTAGTTTTTCTGTATTGATGCTTATTCAAACATTCATCAAGGATTTCTGGTTCCCTATTCCTATAATCTTGTGTATTTGATTTAACATAATCTGAGTTGTAGATATACAAAAAAATTATTTGAGTGTAATCCATAAATCTGTTATAACTCCTGAAGTAAAAGAAAAGTGCCTTTCTTATAAAGATGTTCCATCTTTTTAATTCCACAATTTTTCCATTGTGTGAAACCTTTATCCAGCATGGAAGGCTTGAATAAGGGATTGTTTACAATAGGGAGACAGAGTGGTATATTATCCAATTTTAAAGCCTTGTATGTTGTGAATATCTTGTAAAACAGATTAATATGTTTTTAGAGGTCAATAGAGGCAGACTGAAATTTCTGCCTCCCTTCGCTGGGAAACATTTAAAGCATTTATACAAGGGGCATTAATCTCCTCCCAGGCATTTCTTAATAAAGAGAATAGGGCTAAACAACAGACATTGGAAATGGAAATAAGGCGATTAGACATAGAAAATGCAGGAGCACCTTCATTGGCAAAACATAATAAAATTGAAGCACTGAAATACAAGTTAAATAAAATATACTCTGACCAAGTAATAAACGTTTACCAACATACAAAACAATTAAATTTTGAATTCGGTGATAAACCACAAAAACTATTAGCACATCAGCTTCGTAAATTGGATGGGGGAAAAAATGATTCCTAAGATTAGATCAGATAAGGGAGAAATATTAACACTCCCTAAAGATATTAATGACAGATTTTCACAATACTATCAATATCTTTATTCCACTAAAGTGACAGAACAATCAACAGGAATGGAAGCATTTTTACAGAAATGTAACCTTAAAGGTTTAGATTTGCAAGAGCAAGAACTATTAGGTGCTGAAATAACGATAAAAGATATCGAAGAGTCAATTAGATCTTTAAAAAATGGAAAGGCCGCAGGCCCCAATGGCCTAAGCTCCGAAAAAATGGGTACATGGGTACAATACTAAAGACACAATGAATAAAATCTATTTTTTTGTATGTAGATGATGTATTAATATATATTACAAAGCTAGAAACTAGTATTCCAAATTTATTATATCTAATAACTTAATTTGGTCAGTTTTCAGGATATAGAATTGGAATAAAAGCGAAATCATGCCAATAATGGAACTCAATTTACATATACTACAACAATCACCTTTTAAAATAGTTGAGGAAAAATTTAAATATTTAGGTATTTATGTAACTAAGACGTATACCTCTATTTAAATCAAATTTCCCACCTTTACTGAATAAACTAAACAAGAATATTCAATATTGGAAAACACTTCCCATTTCAATGCTCGGTAGAATTAATGCTATAAAAATTATCTTTTTGCCGCAATTATTGTACTTATTCCAGTCAATCCTGATATATATTCCAAAATCCTCTTTATTTTTAAAGTAGACTGTTACAAGTTTCATCTGGGATTATAAGAATCATAGAATAAGTAAAAAACATTTATGTAAATCAAAGATTAATGGAGGTTTAGGTCTACCAACTTCTGTTTTATTTTTGGGCAGTCTATATTAAAAACATAAATTTTTGGCTGGAAGAAATGGATCAACAACCAGACTGGTTAAGGATGGAAAAGGAAGACTGTTTACCTTTTGAAATCGGTTCAATTATGTTTGCACCGACAGAATTGCACAAAAAAACCTATAGGGAAAACCCTATAATACATAGGTGGTACACAAATCTGGAAACAATTAACACAGGTGGGTTAATCTATCTCCATGACACCATGTTTACCACTGGTCAGCTGGATAGTGGCAGTCCAATTTAGCATTGACACTGTTAAGATAAATTAACACAAGGCAGACATAAACTGCCAAATTCAAATCAAACCCAATCTCATCTTTAAAAGCCTCACACTTGGCAGACATTCCTTTACCTGTAATGCCATTCTCCAATCAATCCCTGCAAGCTCCTGTTTAATAATTTAAATATTTGCCTTGCCCCAATTCAAGACCAACTTGTGGATCGGTCCCATCCTTTCCATACCCATTTAAAAACTGGGTCGCTGACTCCAAAGTGTTCCTCTACTGACATTTCAGTCATTTCCCCTGCCCACACTCCATCAAAAAACTGTTGCGCGCCCTAATTTGTCTTGAATTTGTCCCTGCTTCAGGTTTCTCCCCCCACCACCAGTACAATCATTACAAGCAGTATCTCTATTCAATAACCAAAAGTCAGTAGCCTCCTTTTGCTCTGGTATTTTATTCCATTCACATGTTTAAACTACGGTTTATTCGTAATTGTTTACTGTATATAATGTTCTTACTTGCGAGCGGAGCACCAAGGCAAATTCCTTGTAGGTGTACATACTTGGCCAATAAACCCCCACCCCAGAACAATCAGTCTGAAGAAGGGCTCGTCCCAAAATATCGCCTACCCATTTTCTCCAGATATGCTACCTAACCTGTTGAGTTAGTCCAGCAATTTGTGCCCATCTTTCAAATCAAATCAATTCCACATTGACAAAAAACAGCTTCTTTAAGGAAACTTAACAATATATTACACTTACCAATAAACTGGCTCCAGATTGAAAGAGATTATAGGGGTACAAAATACGTTCATAGTGAGATCGAAGTAGTGAGCCCAATGCTTTTCCAGGTGGATATGTCATCCTGTGTGCTATTTTGGACCAACGCCGCTCCTTGCAAACTATTTCAAAACCACCTTCTTCTGCAACCAACTGTAAAGAAATCAGGACATCATATAATTGAAATACAATAACCCAATGAATGCACTAATGAAGATTCCAAAAGTATTGTACAACTTCAATGACAACAGGGGGAGGGGGGGGGGGAAGGAAATTGTATTTTAAACCAAACAAGTGTTTTTCAGCTCCATTAAAGTGGCAAGACAGGATAGAATAGCGAACAAGACATTTGGTACATTTGCTTACCATTATAGGCCAAGGCATTGTGTACAAGAAATGGGATGTCATGTGCACAAAACATTGATTGGACTGCACCTCAGGGTGTTAAGTGCAGCTGATTGGCATATTACAGGAAGGATGTGCAAAGGGCATGCAGAAGAGATTCATGAGGATGTTGCTGAAAATGGAATACTGCAAGATTAAAGAGAGATTGCATAGGGTTCTCACCGAAATGGAAGAGGCCAAGGAGTGAGTCTGGCAGTTTATAAAATTATGAGAAGCAGATAGGATAGTCAAAATATTTATTTCAGATTTCCAGCAACTACAAGGATTTTTTTTTTCATTATACAACTCTTACCTTGTTGAGCAAAAACAAATCCAAAATCTTCCTCTCCACATGTGGAATTTTTAATGTTGATCCTTGTAGCTCCCAGAATTTTGCTATCTGGTCCAGAAAATTGAGCTTAACTCGGGTCTGAGCCTGTGAGCACAGAAATGGTAGAACGAGTGTACAGTTACAGCACAGAAAGATGTCATTTGGTCTGTCCAGTCTAAGCCGGTTCTTTGTAAAGCAATTGTCAATCCGGTTTCACAAATCAACCCATCCCAAAATCAGCGTCAAAGTAATTCACTCAAGCTCTAATTCAATTTGCCTTTTTGAACACCCTATTCATGTTTCCACATCTGTAGCAGGTAGTGCCTTCCACATCAATACCACTCTTTGCACTTCGGGAAATATAAGGAAAACACTAATACTTCTTGCCAATATGCATCACTCCTACTAGCAATGTTACAAAATTTTGAGATTTAAAAAATCAAGTCTGCAACTTATTCCATCAGATAAAAGCATAAAAAGTTTAATTTGACACCTAATTCACTTTCATATCATTAGTGTTAAAAAAGTTATGGCCATTTTCATATTTGGAAATTAGCATCTTGTTCCCCATTGCCTTTCCATTGACTTAACACAAAAGCCGAGATCAAGGACAGTCAAAAGCCCATAACTTTCTTAAAAATTAAGAGAACTCAATGAAATTATTATAGATTGAAGCATTCTGAAACAAAAATGAAACAATATTACTTGGATGACCTGAAATTAAAGCATATAATTAGCTAATTGCAGCTAATTACAAACTTCAATTACTAGATCTAAACATCTATCCATTTCTTAAGAAAAGATAAACTTTTTTTAATTGCCCAAGTGTCCAAATAACATTCACAATAATCCACAATATAACATGATTTTTAAATCTCATTTTCATTAATTTATAGGCCAAATGGAAGGAATTTAGTGTTTAATGCCTGTAAATTAATGGTTATTTAAATCAACTTGCGAGTGGGTTTTAGTGGAATGCGTTGGATTGGAACGTTGCGGTTTGCGGTGAAGTCAGCAGGAAAAATACTGGCGGATCATACATTTTTTTGTCCCCTTTTCGCAACATGAAAATGTGATTAAATGCTTCCTAAGAACCATGTTTTTATGTAAAAAATAAACTGTGTAGATTATTTTATCGCCTACGTTAGGTCCGTTCTGCTGTCAGCGTTCAGAGCTTTAGAAAATGATTTTTAAACTACTATAGTTAATAAATAATCTAGCGTAGTTTAAAAATAGCTTCATGAATGAAGTGTCAGAGCGATTTCTCTTTAGCGATGAAATCGCCCGACATGGATCGACTTGGACTGTCTAGGGAAAAACAGCATTTTAAACACGCCCCCCTC